>VWZE01025400.1:136352-149522 GCA_013396675.1 Eubucco bourcierii | reverse complement strand
TTTTTTTTTTTTTTTTTCCCCACAGAAGAAATAAACAGTCTTTTGTACTAAACATAAGGCTGCCTTCTTTTGAAAGAAGATTTATCATCCAGGATAAATTTGAGTTCATTCCATTTTTGTCCCCAAGTCTTCAAAGCAGTGGTTTTGCTTCATGATGCAATATCGGTTGGTTCTGCCTCAGGGCCAGGCAGTTCTGGAAAGGGGAAAAAACCCCACCAACCCAAACTCACCGGTTGCTTACAGCACGCACACCAAATTCCATGCACGCATGTTAGAGTTGTGCAAATATATATGCAAGGAGCTAGGACTGGCTTCCCTTCAGACCACAAACACCAAGAATGCAACCAATGTCATTGTTCGATGAAGAGAAGTGACTGGTGGATGTTGAAATCTGCTGCGAGCTGCCCCAGGAGAGGACCCGGCTCTGAAGTAAGAAGGATGGCTCAGTTGCCTTCCCCACACCAACAGGGACTCCGTTGTACTGAACTGAAACCTTGAACTCATTACAATGTCACTCTGTCTTTGGATCTGATATCCTGTGGGGGAATCTTCTGGGAATGTATTTTCATTCAGACTTGGGTCAAGGAGAGTTGACTTGACCTGCAAATAAATCCAGGCAATCTCAAGCTGAAGAGCTATTGACTACTGTTTTCAATACAATAAAGTGAGGAGATCAAACTCGGCTGAAATCCAGGGCTAACATAAATCCAAGGAGAAAGGGGAACAAGAAAATTCATTCACCACCATGACAAAGGGGACATTTTTTGAATTGGCAGAACTCAGAGCAGGGACTGAAAGCGCTTTCCAGGCAGCATTTTTAGTGTCCCATATGGTAAGTGCATGCTGTTTATCTCTGCTGATACCTTCAGCAGACTGGCAGCAAGATAAGAGGTAGGTGACTGTACATGTGTGTGAAAAAGGGTTTGTGACTTTTTTTTTTATTCTCCTTCTTTTTTTCTCTTTTTTAACATCACTAGATGGAGTTCCTCTGCTCACACACAGGGCAACCTTTGTGAGAGGTACTTTATATGGATCCCCAAGGAAAGATCTCAGTGGACAGGCTCTGAGTGCTATTGTGTTGCATGTGTGTGTAATAACGCTCAGCAACTTCAGTTTTCCAGCCCAGGAGGAATGCTGGTTGTACTGCAGCCCCAAGATGAAATCCTGCTTCTCCCTCATGCTAAGGGCAGTTGTAGCGTTAACTCCACTGAAGCTGGTCTTCTACTTCCAGGAGCTTTTGTTTTGTAATGTTTGTTGGTAAAGTGATTTTTCACCCAGCTGATTCTTCCCATGTCTGTACTGCAGGGAGCCTGAAAGACCTCCCTACTCATGGTGCAATACAGACTCAGAAAAAAAGAGCACATCAACCCCCATCCAACCCTCCTTCCTCAGACCTCAGACCTAGAAGCAGCAGTTTGAGACATCAGCCCTTTGCCCAGATCCATAGCACATACTCCACCTAGCACATGCAACCCCCAGAACAGGTTGTGGAGGTGTTTGGGTTTTGGTTTTGGTTTGGGTTGGGTTTTTTTCATCACAAGACATGGACCCATTGGAGTGGGTCCAGAGGAGGTCACAAAAATGATCAGAGGGATGAAACACCTCTGCTACAAAGCACAGTTGAGATATTTGGAGCCTGGAAAATAGAAGGTTCTGAGAAGACCTTAGTGCAGCCTTCCAGTACTTACAGGGGGGTCTATAAAGAAAGAGAGGGACAATGTTTCCAGCAGGGCCTTTTGCAACAGACTAAGGAGTGATGGTTTTCGATTTAAAAAATTGGAGATTCAGACTAGATGTAAGAAAAGAGACTTGTTACAATGAGAGTGGTGAAACACTGGCACAGGTTGTCCAGGGAGGTGATAGATGTCCCATCACTGGAAACATTCAAAGTCAGGCTGGGCAGGGCTCTGATAAGTCTGATTTAGTTGAAGATGTCCCAGCTTACTGCAGAGGCAAGTTAAACTAGATAGCTTTTGAAGGTCACTTCCAATCCAAATCACTTTATGATTCTATCATAACAAGATCTAGTGATCCCTGGACATTAGCAAGTTTTAACGTGCCTGGTAAGTGTCCTCATGGCAATCCTCATCTCAAGTTTGCATGTGTTTCCATCCTAAAGCAGCTGGTTCATCTCAGGATAAATACTAAACGTAGTCTAGTCCCTCTGTGGCATTCATTATCCACCCCATTTTGCAACAAGGATTCAGTCAAATCCGTCTAGTCCTTCCTCATCCCCTTCTCCCAAGCATGCAAAGGGACAGACCCCCTCTGCACTTTGCCAGAGAAGAAGCAGAGCAGCTCAACTCACTACAGCACAACAGTTGAAAGGGTCTGTGCCCAGGACCCCTGACAACATAGTCCAGGCAGGAGCTTCACTGAGGACACATCAACCTGGACAATATTGAGCAGAGTAGCTGCATTCAGGAGATGAAGGCAGCCTCTGTGGTAAGATGTGAATGCCACATTCCCCATCTGAGTGCAAGTATTTCTAAACATAGCCCAGGGAAAGCTGCATATTTATTTTTTCATTTCAGTAAGCTCCGTTTTATTAACCAACTTGTGCTCTTGTTTATAGAATAAATTATGCTGCCTCTTCCCATCTCCCACTGTGATTGCACGATTCCTGGTCAGATTGTATAATGTTTGATCTAAGAATGTATAAACTCCACTAAACAAAGCTGCAATAGAAAGTTGAATAAGTCAAGGTTCCAACCTCTTCAGGGGAAAAAAAGGTAAGTTTGACAAAGTAACATGCTGAGAGAGCCTGGGAATCTTTCAGATAAAATGAAGTATTTTAAGAGGGACTCAGCATTTCACATCTGCACTCTTTAAAACTGTCAGGGACTTCACCCCTGACTCAAGTGAAATCTTTGCAAATTGAGATTTTTTTACTCTGTGTGAAAATTAACACTTTCAACTGCAATTAGCAGTACCACAGCCCTGCTCGCACTTTTGCTCCAAAAACAAGGCACTCATGAATATTCACAGCCAAGCAATGACATCTAGTAGGAACTTCCTAATAAAGACCTTCCCAGCATATCTCTTCCCCGGATCAGCACAGATCAGTCACCCTACAGTGACTCTATGGGTAGGTGCCCATGCATTAGTCACCTCAGGGAGCTCTGGAACAATCACTTCTCATCTAACCTGCAGTGCAGTGGAGATTGCTCTGCTGAGGACGGACCTAGGAGTTATATACACATGGGAGTGCAAGAACTTTTTAATGGACACATCTTGTCTTCACACACACACACACACAAAAAACCCCAAAACCCACATCACATTATCACAGTAGTTTTGCTTCTCAGTCCCTGTCTTCTCTGAGACACAAATTTGCACGACCAATTTAAGCCTCCTTTTTAGAAGCTATTTACACCTAGAACACACAAAAAAACAAACACCCAAAAAAACCCACACCCAAACAACAACAACAACAAAAAAACCCACAAGGAAAACCAGTCCTGGAGATTTTCCACCCATCAGTGTCACAATGAGCAGATCTGCATGGTCTTTCATTCATTACCTGCTCCTCCTTTGCTCAGTTATCATGCATATTGCAGTCCAAGTAACTGAACCCTTTCTGCATCAACAAAACTAATTGGAAAAGGGGGAGAATTATTGATTTTAATATCCTAAGTCTGATGGAAAGGGAATTAAGCAGATCTTTTAATGCAGCAAACAGTCTTCAATTCCACTTCCCCTGATAGGTGTAATTTAGCCTGACGCAAGACAAGAAATGCAAAGAAGGGAAGTCACTAAGGAGAAGGGGGTGAAAAATATTCCAGCACTACCTTACAGATAGTCATATTTCAAAGTACACAAAGAAACCCCTAGTGAAGCAGTGAAGGCCAAGTGTTCCCACATAAAGACGTAAAATGTTATGAGTTCAGTTACGAGCCTTCCCAGCGCACACTGACATGCTACCAAACACGTGGACCAAAACCTCTGCCTAGAACTTTAAAAATCCAAGTAAAGCATCATCAGTCAGTGTTCTATTGCCAAGTCAGTATGAAGTCATGCACAGAATCTGATGGATCTTGTTACACATAGAATCATAGGATGTTAGGGGCTGGAAGTGACCTCTAGGACATCATCGAGTCCAAGCCCCCTGCCAAACAGGATTACTTAGGGCAGGTCACGCAGGAGCACATCCAGACAGGCTTTGGAAGTCTCTAGAAAAGAAGACTCCACAATCTCTCCAGGCAGTCTATTCCAGTGCTCTGTCACCCTCACAGGAAAGAAGTTTTTCTGCATGTTGATGTCAAACTCCCTATGTCCCAGTTTGTATCTGTTGCCCCTTGTCCTATCACAGGACATCACCAAAAAGAGACTGGTCCCTTCTTCTCGACACCCACCCTTCACATACTTGTAAACATTAATAGGATTCCTTCTCAGTCTTCTCTTTTCTGGACTAAACAGCCCCAGGTCTCTCAGCCTACTACTAACTGATTTACTATTAACATATGATTTACTGGAGGGCCAAAGTGGCCACCTCACTCCACCCTTTGCAGGCAGGAAGGTCCATCTTCTCTGTCTGCCAGACCTTCCATTTCCAGGGTTTGCATTCAGTTTTAAGAGGCAGAGAAGAAAAAGATAAACAACTGTTTTCCAAGTATGTCAAAGAGAAAAAGCAGATTCCCTGAGGCTCCTTTCCACTCTCTAAACAGCAAAAAAGTTGTTGTCCACCAGAATAACTTTCAAATGGAAGGCCACAAAGAAGTTTGGAGCTGATCTGAAGCCTGCATAAGTTGGTAACGTACTTGCTGCCCTCACGGCAGCTAGGAGAGCAGAAGGCAGAGAACCATGGTCCTTCGAATTTAAAATATTTACTTAAAACTGGACACTAGGAAGGTGAACAAAAAAATGTTTGAAAGGTGAGGGTGGCTATTTAAGGGATGAGAAGAAAGATTGCATTTACAGGGTCATAGGATACATTTAACATGCCTCATCTGAAACTAATTGAGAATGGATTAAGCACTTGAAATGAAACAAACACCTACACTGATTAACTCCTGCTTGCAGTATTAAGAGGAAATTCAGTTTGCAAAGTAAGTTGCAGATAGCTCTGAAAATGTGTTCTTACTTTGCAGAGAGTTTTATAAGGATGGTCCAGCTGCTAAAGTTCTTGCCAGTAATTGTTTTGTTTGGCTTTCTTGAAAAACAAACAAACAAACAAACCCAACAATGACTTATGTTACCTTATGGAAATTTCAGGGTAGTCTTGGAAAGCTCCTTGNGGGGGGGGGGAAAGTTTGGTTTTGCGGAAATATTTCAAATTTTCCAGAAGGATAAAAGCTGAAAGACATCTTAATTTTCAGGCAAGGTTAAGTCATCATTTGGTCTAGATCAACTGCTACTCCCCACCCTTTGCGGGTGAAGCTTTCTGCTGGAACTCTGTTAGCATGATTCATCCAACTCTCTCCCAGGAGAGACATTGCTTCACTGGCATCCCTCCTATATCTTGAGAAACGCAGCCTAGACAGAAAAGAATGGAAGCAGCTGCTTCATACTTTTCTTTTGCACGGGCCCATTATGTTTCCTGCACAGAAAGAGGAGGCCTTAATCGTACTCCTGACATAAGGAAGAAAAGATATGTTTGTTTTTTAAGCCAGGTTGCAATGATGGGAGTTAAGACGCTGATGTCAACCACAACAGTGTAACCGGCACACACCCTCGACTGGCTCCAGAAACAAGGGAGGGTCATCAATTCATTATTACATGAAGCCAGGAGACAGAGCTGCAAGCAGCAGGATTGCCACCATGTCAGCTGTAATGTCTGCTGGTCAGTCTAAATCATTTGGACCCCCAAATAAGCTGGTAATGATCAAATGGATGAAAACAAGGTCAAAAGGCTCTTCCAACAGGTCTGCAAGATCAATTGTTTAAAGCAAGAGGCACACACATCAAGAATGGCTGGTCTCGCAAAACAGACATTACACATACTTTGGGGGCTTTCCTGATTTATCAGGGCTAGCATTTTGTTTTATTCTTTCTTTAAAATCTGGGCATGAATTATCTATTAACATAGACATGTGTTTGGTTAGCAGGGACAGCCAACCATAGTGAGGCCATTATCTGAAGTCCATGACCACCTGCCTCAGAACTACTTCTTGTGTGAGTGAGGACATGCTGGGAGGTCATAAGCAAAACAAAAATTAATTTAAGGCAGTCTCTAGGACTCATAACTGGTTTCACAAACACACACAGGATGTTTGCACAGAGCAAAAGGTACTGCTTACTGTGTTTGTGCTGTTACTATCAACAATGCTTTGTGATTGCCTAGAAGTTCAGGGCAGGCCAACATGCCATGAACAATTCCTTTGCTACAGAGATCAATGTTCTGCCCCAAATGGTTTTACTTTATGCTACAAGTAGTGCAACCACTGACAGTTCTGCATCAGTAGAAGGGAGGGTGTTGATGATATCTCAAGCCCTTGAGATTTGTTTTGTCAAAGGACCACCATGTCCTGCCTTACCTACTGGAATTTACTGGCATTCAGTAAGCACACTCGAAGGAGCAATTAGCTAGAGGTTCCAACATCAAGCCAGAAATAGACTATTTCTCTGTGTTTACTTACTGAACAGCGGTCTCTTGGCCTTCCCATTAAAGAAATGCATGTCCTTGTAAGACTTCAGCCAGCATTTACATCCCCCTAACAAATCCACACAGACTAACACAGAACTTTCACAGAGGAACAGTCAGATTAAGTGCCTATGAGTGTCTGAGGTCATTAGGGTTAAAAGCTACATAATGCAGATGATAAGGAGCACCGGGAAAGCAAAGTGGTAGTTCAGAGAAATGACTGAAGACAAAACATCACACCTCACAAGTATCAGATGTTCAACTGCTACACAGGGCTGCTGAATTTCAAGGCTCATTCACAGGAAGGTTCTTTAAGATGTCTGTTGTTTTAGAAGTCAACAGAGCACTCTTCCAGCAAATGGGCTTCTCTCAAACAGTGTTAACCAAAGACATTTATTTACTTTCAAAAATTATCAGGAATGACTTAAGCCTGCTCTCACCTGCAAGAGGCAACTGAGGCTTTTTATCTCTTGCATATTTTTGGTCATTGAGCTCTTCTGTGAGTTAGACCTGAAGGTTCCCACTCTAAGAGAGTTGCTTTTGACATCTTTAGGATGTGATGGTACCAGCTCAACACCAAACAGTTTATCGAGTGCTGGATCAGAAAGAAGGCAAAACAACACTAGAGAGAGTCAAAACGTAGCTCTGCTAAGGATAATGCAAGTTATGTTTGCCCAAGCCATTCAAAGCTAGCCTTGGACAAGCACACTCTTACCACCATCACTAAAACTATGTAATTTTTAAATACAACTGATGGCATCAACAGAGAATGTCAGTCTGAGAAAAAAAATTGCTGACAAAGGTAAAACCTGAGCTGCACTTTGCTTCCATGTCCTAAAGGCCCACCAGACACAGGTGTACTTGGAAAAGGCAGTTCTCTCCACAAAGCAGCACAGACATTAAATATTTCCCCTGTACATCATCACCAGAGCATGTATTAGCAAAAACTGGAGCATATAAGTCCTGATGATGCTAATTGTTCTTAGCAGGTTGGCTCACACCTGCCTAGATCTTTACCAGGTCAGGAGAGCAGCTAACTTCAGAACATGAACGACGACATAACAAGGAGAGATTCCAGTGGGAACCCCATAAAGAATATCCAGGAAGCAAAATTACCACTTTTATAACCTTTTCAGGAGCTTTAGTGGCACATGCTTGCCACACAAGTTCAGAAAAAATGTAGACTTATCACTTCTATCTTGCTTTTCTCCTTCCCACAGATGATACAAGTTTTCATGAGAGCCTGGTGCATGTCAGTGCCATCTGTAAGGGCCATCATTCCTGGGTATTTACAAATGTTTTATTGCACAGCTGAAAAACATGAGAAGAAATAAATTATGAAGCATCTTGAACGATCATGCACTCCCATGAGGCACTTAAGATACTTATAGGAATAATTTACAACTACATTATAAAATCCCTCATCCTTGAAAATTATGCTGATGCTGCAGAAAAATATAAATCAATACTGCAAAGGGCTTTCAAAACTGCTGTTACTTAGGCTTTATGAGCAGGCTATGATGTCCAAGTTAAATGTGAGGGCTGCATACATCCAAACCAGCTATGTTCTTTCCTTCTGTGGGCTTTAGGCTGTCAAATCAAGTGCAGAAATAGCTTCAAAAAGGGTTCAGAAGATGTAGGCACGCCCCAAGAACCTGAGAAATTGTGCCTGTTCTGACAGACACAAAGCCATCTGAACTACTGAGGAGCAGGGAGACTTTAACACATGAAGAGTTACAGGCTTTCGGTGACACAGAGCTATTGGCAGCTGCCCAACTCATTATGCCCAGCCATGCTTTGAAGGCTATCATTTTGTGAAACAGAAATCAATACCCCACACACTGCTCCAAGCTGAGCCAGCAGGTCTTGACATTGCATCACCAGCAAAGCAAAGAACAACGAGGGGATATGTCAGCAGCCCCAGGTGCAGCCAGTTCCCCCTCAGTACAGGATAACACACAGGCCGGACGCACAGAACTGGTTGATCCTGCAATCTGGAGCGAAGGAAGGGAGCTCTTAACACAGTATCTCTAGGTTGCTGCTGGACAGTGTCAGGGTGCCTGGACTGTAGGCCCTCTAGGCTAGCTCAAAGGCAGATGCTGCTGATGGGTGTCTGGAAGGGCCTCCACTCAGAGTAACTTAATACAAAAGCATTCTTTTATCATGAGAATAGCATTAAAAGTTGCAAAGGAAATGCACCTCTAAGTCAACTATTTTAATATTGATCAACTCAAGGAATCTGTGTTGGGAACGGATGAAAAAAAGCTTTAACCACATCTGACAGGATCACTGTTGTCCAAGTCTTTGAATCTCTTTGTTGCCCTGTCAGGACATTACACTGACCTGACTGGGTTTGCACCCCTCAATGCTGGAGACCGGCTCCAGTTGCTTTTTGTTGCTGTCTAAGAAATTATCACAGGAGACTTGATGCAATTAGGTCTCAAAACCAGGGATGTCAGTCCTGCAGGGAAACTAAGCCTGCCTCATGAAAGTCACTTCAGCCTTTGCTTTTGCTGCACAAGGTGGTGTTTTTGTTGTTTGCGGTTTTTTTGTTTTGTTTTTTTGGTTTTGTTTTGGGTTTTTTTTGCCCTGAGGATTTATATCAAAGCAAGATACTAGTCAAGGCATAGCAAGCCAGTGTAGTTTTCTACCTCTTTGTAGCTTGTCAAGCTGAATGTCAGTGGAAAAAAAAAATCTCAGAGGTACAGGCACAGAGATGGCTATCTAAAGTTACATACCTCAGTACAAGAAAAATAAAAAAAAATACCCCTATGTTTATAGTAAAAGCAAACCTGGTCTCTCTCAGCGACGGAATTCCATTTCAAAATGGGCAAGAGGAGCATAATAGGTAGCCAGCTCACAACTTGCCAGTTCTCCCCACAGACCAAAGCCTCTCTCAAGATCCACCACCTTCTCACAACCTGGCTGAACACAGCCCATCCCAGGGATGCTGTACTTTACAGTCACCATTTGCATTTTCCTTTAACTGGCCTGGTAAAGGTTTTCTTTAAGGCAATGTTTCTCAAGGTAGTTCTAGCATCTTACGGGACTCGAAGTGCATGCTGCAAACTGCTGATCCTGCACACAAGAAATAACAAGGGGAGGATGTATAGGAATAATATTTGTACTGAATGTATGTTTTTCAAGAGTGCACTTAAAAGCCAGCTGTGTAAGCAAAGCAAGTAAGGAAAAGTATCTCTGGTGAAGCCCAGCTCTACAGCATGTGGGCTGGAGGTCAGCACAAGAACAAGGTAGATGGTGGATGATGGAAATTGAAAGGTCCAGATAGTGCAGTTATTTTTTCTGCTCTTCCCATCCCTGACCCTCCACGATCTGTAAGTTCTCTCAGTGTGAGGACATGGAGCATCCCCAAAACAAAAAGTGTGTAATGATATGACAGCTTTAAAAAAAAAACCTACTGAACTTGCTTGTATCAGCAAGAGTCCCTACTCATAACTGTCCCTCTGTGCTCAGCACTGGTGAGGCCACACCTCAAATACTAGGTTCAGTTTTGGCCTTCACACTAAAATAAGGGCATTGAGGTGCTGCAAAATGCCCCAAGAAGGGCAGCAAAACTGGTGAGGGGTCTAGAGCATAAGTCTTATGAAGATTGACAGGGAATGGAGTTTAGTCTGCAGAAAAGGAGGCTGAGGGGAGACATTACCTCCCTCCACAACTTGCTCAAAAGAGGCTGCAGCAAGGTGGAAGTCAGTCTCTTCTCCCAAGTAACAAGAGGAAACAGTCTCATGTTGCATCAGGGGATGTTTAGATTGGACATCAGGAAAGATTTCCTCAAAGAAAGAGTGTCAAACACTAGAACAGGCTGCCCTGGGAAGAGGTGGAGTTATCATCTCTAGAGGTATTCAGAAGACATATTCATGTGTTGCTGGCAGACATGGTTTGGCGATGGACTTGACTGGAGTTAATGACTGGACTCCATCCTAAAGGTCTCTTCCAACCTAAATAGTTCTTTGACTGCATGAACTCAGGTTGCCCCAGCAAGATGTACCACCTGAACTGAGATACTTCCAGTTAAGCAGGCACCTCTTAGCCCATGTTGGAATATCAAGGCTGACAAGACTAGGGAGAGCAGTCGCCACTTCTCGCTTCAATCACTTCTCTTAGAGTCTTCCTCTGAAAAGCCTATCACCAAAACCTGTCTTGCATTTGCTCCCATCATGAAAAGCAGCCACAAAATGAGAGATGGAGTAGAGTGGAGTTCTAACAAGATTACCCTCATAAAGTTTTCAAGTTACATCTGGCATATTCCCTGGATAGATCCAAGCCATCCCTAAAAAAGCATGCAGAAGGCATACAGTTCCACCTAGAGAAAAAAGACCTACATTTTGCTTTTTGGGTGGGCTGGGCTTCTCCAGCATTTGTTTTCACACATGATTTATACCTATGCAACAGCTGTTCATCCATAGCTACTCCAGCTATCCAGACATCCTAGAAAATGTTGTCCAATCATTCCTTTTTCCTCCTGGATATGGCATTTACTCTGAACAGAAAACAAAGTAAAGCTAAATATCTATCCACTCAGATGACTGCAGGCTTTCACTGCAGAGCTTTCATCCCAAACATTTCCTAATCATTTTCACTCAGCAAAAGAAGGCTGAGGTTTTAACTTCTTATTGTGCTTTAAAATTTTATGGCATCTCTGAAATGGAGACATTGTGAGAAAAGATAGTCTTAATCCATTTCTTCCCTAACTCTGTGTGCAGGGGAAACTATAGAAAGAAATGAAACAAAACTTTACAGATAAAAGCTTTAGCTTTATGACAGGGTAAAGTTCTTCATTATTGGGTGACTATTTTTTCCCAGATGTTTCCCTACTGCGACTGATCCAAAAAGTATTTAGGAAATTTCCCTTTCATTTTTAGATATGAAATGCCAATGATATAGAGGATATCAACATTTATAAAATCTCCATCCTTTCTGGTTCTCACCAACAAGCAGAAATGGTCAGAAAACAGGAAAGAAAATGAGAAATTGATTCCTGGCTGAACTACAATTAAATTGTAGCTTTCCCTTAACTTCCAGAGCTTTATTGCAGAGATTTTATTTGATGAAATCAATTATATGGTACACTGGAGATAAGTTAGGGAATTAGCTTTGCTTATGGTTAATGCCTTTCGCTTTGGGGTGCATTTTGCCTGGCAGAGAGATGGGGAGAAGCTGTGGTACTTAATGTGATCTGTTTAGACGGGAATCTGCCTCATTTTGCCAGGACAGGAGAAGGGCTGCAGGGAGACTTCCACAAAGGATATCCAAGGGCAGAGAGCCTCACGACCATCACCCGTGGCATCTGGATGCAAGTCCCTGCACAGTCTAACACCAGCAGTGCTCATTTGCTAATGTATTTTTCCAAAGCCCACAGCACACAGAAGATTTTGACATTTCGAACACTTGGAGGGGTGGGGATCTGTCGGTGCCTTCCGGATCTTTTGGTTGCTTTGTGTTTGGTTTTGTTTTGCTGTTTTGTTTGGTTTTAACCTTGTTGGGTTAACTTTTAGAGGAGTATTTGGTTTTATTACTATCATTTCTAATTAATATAGTATCAGAACTACAATACTGCTAAAGGGTATTTTCATGCCCTTTCATACCCTCAAGCTAAATCTGCTCCTGCAAGTAGAGAACCATTTTTTTCCTCTCTCCTGCAACTGCTACATCTACCCCAACACAGCATTAAGTGCCAGGGAAAAAAAAAAAAAAAAAAAAAAAAAAGTAGGACAAGTTTTCACAGTTGGTACTAATCTATTTCATCCTGAGATCCTTGGGTACCAACTGCCTGCGTACATGAGAGAGAGCCTTACTCATTTGACACTGGGCCAGTCAGAGAAGAGTCTGGTCTCAGAAGGCCACAATTACCTGCTAATGATCCTTGCTGCAAGGCATATGTCACACTGAGCTGGACACCAATCCTAGAAAGCACAATGGTGCTGATGTGGGGACAGGTGCCGCCTCTCTTTTAAGCTTCATTACCCACAGACTGCTAATAAACTGGAGACCAGGAGCAGCATGCTCATGCCCCATCCTGCAAAATGCCAATGAGTCAATGAGTGTGGTTCTGACACAGCAAAGACTGGATGAGGCACGTAGTGCCATGGTCTAGTTGATCGGATAGGGATGGGTGCTAGGTTGAACTGGATGACCTTGGAGGTCTCTTCCAACCTACTTGATTCTAAGATTCTATGGAAGACCCTTCTCACAGTGCTGGTATTGGGTAAATGACCCTGGAAACTACAGACCAGTCAGCCTCACCTCTGTGCCTGGCAAGATCATGGAGCAGATCCTGCTGAAAGTCCTGCTAAGGCAAATGGAAAACAAAGCAGAGGTGATTGGTGGGAACCAGCATGGCTTCACCAAGGGCAGATCTTGCCTGACAAATTTAGTGGCTTTCTATGATGAAGTCACAGCGACAGTGGACAAGGGAAAGGCAGCTGATGTCATCTACCTGGACCTGAGTAAAGCATTTGACTCTGTCCCACACGACATCCTGGTCACCAAACTGGAAAAACATGGACTTGATGGATGGACCACTCGCTGGATAAGGAATTGGCTGGATGGTCGAACCCAGAGAGTGG
>VWZE01025400.1:87078-130911 GCA_013396675.1 Eubucco bourcierii | reverse complement strand
GGGGGGGGGGCGGAAAAAAGGGCCATCCCACCTTCAGAAAAACAAGACACTAACAAACTGACTGCACACAGCTCCCAGGACATAAAGGAGCTGCAGAGGCTTGATTTTTATGAAGAAATCGGTAATGGTTTAGTACAGACCTAAAGAAATGGTTCCTGGGGCCAAACCACCAAACCAGGACTACTTAAATATACCACAGTTTGTGAAACCTTGCAGAGCAGCATTCAGACCTGCTGCTGAGCGCGGAATGATTCAGCCTCTGCCACATCCTCCCCTTTACAGCTTTAAAGTGCCATCCAAGCGCAGCTTTTTTCCTGCTGCTTGATGCTTTCAGATCCTTGACCTGGTAACGATATCACATCTGCTAGCCATTATCAGAGGAGGAGGAAAGCTCTCTCCTCCTCACTTCCCTCCATGTGCAAGCCAGTGTGAACCCAGCGTTGCATGGTGCTGTGTCTGTGAGAGCTGAAAACTGTCAGGCTGTAACTCAAACAAATCGGATCTAATCACCCTTATCAGAAGGGTGATAAAATCAGCAACATTGAGAGGCTACAAAAACACAAGCTGGGGAGGTATTTTGCAATGGGCACAGAAAGCCAACACCTCTGAAAAGCTGTTTTCCCAGTAATGATTCTACCTCACAGAGGACATAAAACTGCAGTGGGGCATTCCTGAAGATCAGTGTCTGTGCAGGTTTTCTGCCACTTTTTGCAGACATAAAAAATGTTATTTCCCAAACTGTCACTGGAAGAGGGGTATGAGAGAGAGGGCTGTCTTCCAGAATCCCTCATGGCTCTCCAGTTTTGAGCAAAGCAGTCACAAAACCACTACAGATGGATGAACTAGGGAACAGCACTGATGAGATGTGTAATAGGTGCAGTCACAAAATAATAAAATCACAGACTTGTTTCAGACAGAAGAGACCTCTAAGATCATCAATCCAATGGCTATTAAACCATCTCCCAAAGTACCATGTCTACCCATTTTTTGAACATCTACAGGGATGTCGACTCTGCCACCTCTCTAGGCAACCCGTTCTAATGCCTGACCTGTCTTTTGGTAAAACAAATTTTCCTAATATGTCCAAACAAAACAGATACAGATCCAGGTGTTGTGGGTGTGACTGCAGCTTTTATTTTGTTCACATACCTCCCCAGCCCAGAGATGGAGCCTGGCATAAGCACATAGCTGGAAATTAGGGTTTTCTGAGGCCAGGACCCTGCTTCAGAGGACAATACAGTCTTGAATGTTCAGAGAAGTGGAGTAGAACTGTAAGCATCAACCTTATAGCGGCACTTACAGTTTGTTCTCCTTTACAGCCACTGCCAGCTCCTGGTTCTGAACCGGCCAGCTCAATGACACCATACCTTAGCAGGAACAGACCTTGGCAGGTTTACTGCTTTGGCGTGCCTGTGCGTTCTGAACTGACATTTTTCTGGTTAAAGTCAGCCCCAGAGGAACCACCTGGAGGTTTTGGTCAGCTAAAGGAGAACCTCTGCCCTCATATATGACTCACCTTCCCATCACAGAAGAGCCTGAGAAGCATTTAGAGGAAGAGCATTTCGCAGCACGAAGAGTATATGAGTACACAGACGGGCAGGGAACTTCCTGACACACACCCTGCAACTGTCTGTTAGTCACCAGGGCCACTGAGCCCTGACCTCCCTCCAGCGAGCGTGACGCAAAACACAGCTCCATTTACTCGTTTCAACGCTATCAGCGAATGTCACGCAGAGACAGAAAAATAAGGGTTGGAAAAGACCTCAGGAGGTCACTTAGTCCAGCTCTGTGCCCTGTAGAAGAGCCAGTACTATATTATCCCATCAGGCTCATGTCTAACCTATTCTGAAAGGCCTCTGGTGATAAAAGCAACATATTCTAGGTTTTTGCTATTTATATCATGATTTTGAGCGCTGCTTGAAGAATGGAGGGCACAGAGGGGAATAGCTGCATAATAGCTGAACACTGTGTTACAGAAATGTTGCAGGACCAGGGGCAAGCTGCTGAATAGATAAGCCTATCTCAGCCATATATCAGTGCAAAACCTAAGGACAGGACCACCAGTATGGCAGTACGGACATGAAAGTGGAAAGTCCCAGCATAACTGTTCAGGTCACCTAGCAGGGTTGCAGCATCAGGCAGAGTCAGCAGGGCCCAACCTTCCTTCACCATGCAACAGGTAGGTATAGATCTCAGAGCTGCCCAGATCCTGCAACCACTGCCTCCCACAGAAGCTGGTCTGGCATCCTTCTTAGGGATTAAAAATTCCAGATACATAAGAAATAAAGCCGTGTTCTTAGCTGCACGGGACAGGGTGTCTCAGCAAGATGCAGGTCTGGGCATATTTACACAAACATGCAGAGTGCTGAAAAGAACAGTGGAAATGCTTTGCACAAAATCCCATTAGCAAATAACGGGATTTCTGGGAGCACCATCTGTGCACCACATTGAACACTCACCCTGGAGCACAGAGACTAAAGCACATTGCATATAGAAACCCAGACAAAAGAATATACAATAATGCACAAAAGCAGGTACAGCACATATAGGATGGGGAAGAAGTCTAAGAGACGTTTTTCTCCCCATCCTCACAATACCCAAATCTCATTCCTTCCAAAGCGCCCCCACAATGGTTCCTGAGGCATCTCATGTCCCTTCTGTGCTCACTGTGAGGCCCCATGATGTTGCCACAGAAGGGGGGAAAAAAGCTTTGACATGAATGAGAATCAGCTGGCTAATCAAAACTGTTCAGTGCAAGGTGACACAGAGATCTAGTATTGGAAACATTTCTTTTCCTCAAGTGTTTTTTCCAAGGAGGTCTCCCATATTTCTAAGACAAGAGATTACCTGGGAAAGTCTCCATCACATCTGTGAGCTTCTTCAGCTACATCTCAGCAGAAGGGGCCCTGGGAAAAATGCAGGAGTAGCCACACTGAAGTAACTCTGAAACAAACCAAGAAAGGATTTGGTCTGAGTGGTTTTTGGAGAGCAAAACAAACCCAACTTTACAAATCAACAGCTTGAATGAGCCATCTCCAGTGACTTCTCAAGCACCCCTTCTCCACGCTTCCAAATATCTCCAGCTTTGTCCACCCTCCCAAGGGCTCTTCAACAGCATCCTCCAAAACAGCTATTACAGCAATTACTGCAATTAATTGATTTGCATATCCCCAAAGCCCCATCATTAGTGCAACACAGCCAAGCGTGTTAGTGTTTAATAATATCAATCAACAATTATTCATAACATCCCGCCCCAGCAGACCTAAATATAGAGACAAGCATTCATGCGAAAACAAAAAGGAGGGGGAAAAAAAAAAAAACAACCCAGCAGCTAAACAAAAGAATTAATTTAGAGCAGAATCAGGATTGTAGAAACAAGACAGACCATAGACAAGGTCAGATGTCTCACTCCCAGCTCATGTGAGACTCTCCTAACCTGCCTGCTCTCAGTTACTTAGCTAGCTGCAACTAAATAAAGTGATTTTTTTTTCCTTTGTGGTAAATAGCCAGCAAGCTTCAATGAGCATAGACGCAGTGGGAAAGAAACAACAAGAGACAACTTTCACAGTCTGCTGGCCCAGGTTCAGAAAAGCACTTCAGCGAAAGCTCAAGAGAGTCTCCATTCAGGACAACACTTAAGCACGTGATGAAATGTAAGTACGTGCTTCAAGCCTGATCCTCCTAAGGCCAGGTGCTGGCTAAAAAGGAAAATGTTGCTAATCTCCAGTTTTCTAGGCATTTTTGGTAATACAGGTTGCACCTCTTAGGGACCACATGCTCTTTGCTAACATCCAGATTTGGAGCTACAGCCTGTTTGCATAATGTCTGGGCCCTTCAAGACATGAGTGGTGCTTTTTTGTCCTGACAGGAGAGCAGTTCATGCCAACATGTAAGTACCATCCGTGTGGAAATACTGTACAACACTACAAGCTAGCTGGAAAACTAGCATCAGGCCTTCTCTTTATCAGTGCATTTTAAGAGACCTAAACCTACTCTGAGACTTCAATTAAACACAGGATGTTGCTCACAAGACTGGTGATTGAGGCAATCACATCTAGCCAAACTGTATCTCCAGACAGCCAGAAATCCATGCTCATGATACAAACCTGACACTTTTGCCTTTTCTAGTGGTCCCTGTCCTTTTACCACAGGACTTTCTCACCACTAGTGAAGGAATGAGAATGGTCCACAGCCTGTCCACACAATACACTTACACAGGACCAAGGTACTCTATTGTGGGAGGGTGAAGACTTCGACAAAGACCCTTGGTATACTCCCCAGCTACAGCCACACAACAAGATGTGAGGCCACAGTATGACACCATCAACGCTAACACGATTTCATGGGCACATGAGGACATCAGAGTGCTGACAGATCTTCACCATCCAGTGTGTTTCACATGTCTCGGATGTGCCTGGATCCCACCCACCCTCTGATCCAACATGTACACCTTCATCACTCACTCCACCTTCATTACATCACCACCTTCAGCAGCAAGAGAGAATCTTTTCAAGAGCCTAGTGTCAGATCATGTTAACATAATTAACAGATACATTAATGTGCATGTGAATCACACAAAGAGAACAGTATCTTGCTCTGAAACAGCTGCCTAGCAAAATTCAGGTGTTAACTCCTTCACTGATGTAAAATGATGGAGTACAGTGGGCACCAAAGGTAATGAGTTAGTCTATGCTGCCAGAGAAGCTGGAGTGACCACAGTGATACAAAGTCACAGCCCTGCTGCAAGTCACAGCTTTTCAATAGGCTGGTGGAGTCTTACTCTGAGAATACGTCTTATTTACTAAAGAAATGAGGCCAGGAGGGGATCAAGAGGTGCATCCCACTCTAGCAGACGCAGCCAGACAGCTGGTGTGGCAGCAATGTCTTCAGCCTTCACCACTCTGCTACATCCCAGCCATCTGGCAGAGCCCCAGGCTGTGGCTCTAAAGTCATGTTAATCTTCCTTCATCCTCACCCAGTACATACCCATGTCCCACAGACAGCTCTGCCAGCACAACCATGGGGCAGCAAACAGTCCAGATGTCACAGAGGGAGGCAGGAGGGACCTAGCCATCACGAAGAATGTTCCTGTCAGTGTCTGCACAGCGTAGAAGCAGCTGTGCCCTCACATCTCACCCTCTGGCACTGAGCCAAGGTCTCCAGCATACACTTCCCTCTGTTTTGGCTCTGCCAGTCCTGTAGCTGTGCTGGAGCTATATCCCAACACTGTGAATCATATTAGCTTGAGGAGGAGGACATCCTGCTTCCCAGTTCAGTGCCCAGGGTTCATACTAAAAGCAACCAACAGCTATTAGCTGCAGATTAAATAAAGCTTTTTTACCACTGTCCACAGACTGGACCCCAACTGAAGACTCATCCAGCAATAGGAATCCTATTCCTATTGCTTTCATATGCCTCCCAGTCTCCATCAGTTCTGATCCTAGGGGAGATATTGTACCTTGATGGTAAGAAGGAGTAAAAAGAAATGTCTCATTAGCAGCTTTCTAAACAGAAAAAGAAGCAAATAAGGTTTTAAAGCCCCCTCACCTTTTGTTGGCCTTCCAACTTCCCCCACAGTCTGTGACCACATACAACACACTGGGAGGTGTGCCCAAGAAATGAACTACAGAAAGCATGAACAGGAAGCAAGGCAAACTACCGCTGCAGCAAACCACTTCAAAAAGGCTTTGGTTTTGCTCAGAATCGCCCAAAAGGAAATTTGCCACTCACGGATGTTCATCCTTCATCTTTCACCCATTTTAAAAGAAATACTAGACTGATTGTCTCTGTTTTCTTGGGCAAAAAAGTGTTTCTGGAAAGCAGGGTTTAAAAGTAAAACATAAATAGGAAACCCAAATGCTTCCGTAAGTCCGCTTTTGGTTGGTTAGTGAAAACACCTAACGGTTTTCACTGCCTCCCAACAGCAATTGATAGATTTTAAGGGGAAAGACAGACATTAGTGGCCACAATGCTATTTTGCACAGTAACAGGGCAGAGGAAATCCAAAACAACTTAGTGCACAACACTGAAGACCTAAAAAGAGGTTTGCCTGGGGCAAACATCTCCTAACTGCTGTAATTACTGTGAAAGGTCATCAAGGACACCTCCCCTATGCAAGCTAGAAATTTTATGTAAGTGTTTCATGTGGTTAGTGCAGTTCTTTTACTAACTGCAGCAGAGGTCTGCCATCATGCTATATCAGGTGATATCAGCAAACAGGCATTTTTCTGAGAAAGTGCATGGATAAGAAAGCTGAGGACATTGAGCCTGTTTCAACTCCTTGATATCCTGCTCTTAAACACTATCATTAGAAAGAAAGTTCAATCAAAACACTGCATAAAAAGGAAAGGCTGCACATGCAGAACTCCACATTACAGAGCCGCATCCTGAAACGAGTACAGAAGAGTTCAGCCTGCAAATCTAATTGGATTTATGAGCCAAATTCCTTTTGCCTGCTGGCTGTTGAGAGGCTGTCCCACCTTCAGCCTAGGAGGGTCCCCATGCATGCTGTGCTCCAGCAAAGGTTGGATCATGCCAGCTCTCCTGCTCATGATGCCTATGGGGTGGCACCCTCCCACAGGCGGGTAACAACGTGTATGCTACATGCTGCTTGCTCCGCAGTCCAGGGACAGCGTCTGCTCCTCTCGCATGCCGATGTCGACACGGCAGCACGCCCCTCTGCATGTTTTAGTGTGTGGTTTAATTAAAGGCAGATGAAAAGGGCATTTTGCATGAAATTTTATCCTTAGGTGCTTCCATGTCTGGTATCCCACTTACAGGCTAGGGGACAAGGACTGAGAGCAGGAGGGTGGCTAGGGGACAAGGGTTGAGAGCAGGAGGGTGGCTAGGGGACAAGGAGAGTGAGCAGGAGGGTGGCTAGGGGACAAGGAGTGAGAGCAGGAGGGTGGCTAGGGGACAAGGAGTGAGAGCAGGAGGGTGGCTGGGGGACAAGGAGTGAGAGCAGGAGGGTGGCTAGGGGACAAGGAGTGAGAGCAGGAGGGTGGCTAGGGGACAAGGAGTGAGAGCAGGAGGGTGGTCCTCCTCCCTAACAGCTTATGGGTCTCTCCATGCTTTCTCTCACAGGTAGGGGACAGAGAAGTGTCCTCTCTCTTAGGGCACCCCAAACAGCCCAAGGAGCACAGGAGGACATGTGGGATGATCCAAGCAAGGAGTCCTTCAAACACTGCCCTCAGCTCTGCTCAACATCTGGGGTTGGTGGCATCTATTCAAGTAGGATGAAACCACAGCACACACAGGTCTGGACACTTGATTTCGCTTGTCTCAGACAAATGATTCTTTTGGGATTGGACAGCTTCTTTACAATCCCAGATCTCATTTTCAGAGGTGGGTGGAGAAAGTCTGATGCATTAAGTGCCTTTGTAAAAGACTCATAGTTGGCATCTGACTCTTAGCAAGACATATGTACAGTGATTTAGGTTAGAAGGGATCTTTGGAGGCCATCTGGTCCAATCCTGTGCTCAAAGCAGCAGTAAATAAATCGCTGTACATCTCCTCTGCTTTGGTAGCCAAAAGTACAGGTGGGAGATGTGTGAGAAGTGGGGAAGTATGCAAGAGATGACACCTAAAGAAAAATCTCCTGCTCTGAACACCACCATGGAAAACAAGTCTCCTAAGAAGAGGACACTAAACTACACCTTGCCCTGACACTTCGGCTCTCTGACCTCGAAACTCCAGAGCATGAGAGGGTCTCCTCTCTTGAAAGATATCTCCCCAAAATGAAGGGTTTTGTCCTCAAGTTCCAACCAAAGAAACAGTCAGGTACATAGAAGGCGCATAACTGATCTGCAGGTACAGAAAAAAGGTATTTACTGCTTTGCTCTAACTTTTAACCCTTTCTTCCATGGGCTAGTGGCATTATGGTGCAGCTTGTAAAGCAATCCTGGCCCAGAGATAGTGTCTCTGACTTTATTTACCCAATGTGGCCAAGCCGAGAAGAGCTGTAACTGCAGTATCAAAGATGTTACACCACCATATGCTAGCATCAAATGAAGAAAATGCTGCAAAGCCTCTGTTTAAGCAAGCAAATGTACCCATTTTATGCTTTGATCTTGATGCAGGAAGCAGAAAAGCCATGTGCTACCCTTTTCCAGCTCCAACAAAATCTCTCCCTGTGCTCACAACTACAACCCAGCAGTAGTTAACCAGCTTTTTTTTTTCTCTGGTCTTTTAATTTTGTTTCACTATACCAAAACAAGAGACGGGCCTAGAAACTAAATTGCAGCCACCAGTTTCATTCATAAATTTGGCTGCATCCTTGCACAGTGAGCTACTGTTGTTAATTCTCACAGTTTACCACCTCTGAGGCAGGGAGCATTGTTTTTATTGCTATTGTGAGAACAAGAGCAGGGGAAANATATATATATTTAAAAATTACAACCCCCCAAAAAAAAAAAAAAAAAAAAAAAAAAAAAAGTAACAGGGCGGATGTTAGATCCTCAAAGATTATTTTTTTCTGAGCTGTCTACAGGAGCTCAGCCTGGTGCTGCAGGTTTCTAAGTCTGAATTTTATCAATGGGCTGTGTCGGGTCTATTTGAAAGGACAGCAGGTGTTTGAACAATGAACTCAGGCTGCCTCTGCATCTGGGCTACAAAAGCCATCTCAGTGTTTACAAGAAACAGGATAATCAAGAAAACATCCTGCCACAGGCACCTAAAAAACTACAGTCCCTTGTTATTCATTTTTCTCTCACACTGTGGTGTTTATTTATAGCACAAGAAGTTGAACCAAGAGTTGGAGAAAAAAAGAAACAAAACAGAATACAGACGTTTCACATTCATTTCCATGCAGAAGTGACGCACGTGTAACGTGGCAGGGACAGACAGACAGGCACTGGGTTTGTATTGTTCCTTCAACTCTAGATGGGATATTATTAACCTTTGAGTTCTTGCTGTAACTAATTAGTTCACTGGGCATAAGTTGTTGGGTTTACTCCATGCATGCAACTACACTGGTTGACTTAATTCATTCTGGAATGCTCCAGATGGAAACTGAGTTCCCATCTACTGGCTATAATGTCCCTAGACTCTCAAGGCAAGGAGACTGGCAATTATGGGGGAGGGGACATGGAAATCGCTCATCCTCCTTAGTCACAAGCACTTAAGGTTGGAACCTGATGGCCTGCAGAGCAGGCAAGGCTCTTCCAGAGCTTGGAGAAGACAGCATGGGCTGCTCAGACTTCAGTGTCAGAAGGGTAAAACACGATGCACAGAGCACATCTACATAACTAATGGCTGCCACCCAGCTCGTGGCGTGTAACTTTCTGCTGACATTTTGTTCTGTTTGCTTTTTAACTTTTCAGTGCATGAAGCAGGAGGCATCCAGTTTAGTAAGGGAATTTTAAACAAATTCTTTAAACCATAATAGTTTTCACTGAAGATACACCAAAATGGAACCTCGAGAACATTTCTCAACATTGTCAATAAACACTTGGAAAGTTGGAAGGTATCCCTCCCTTCCAGACCAACATTTCACCCTATATCCAGCAAAATTAAGTACTCCCTCCCCTCATATCCTCCCTTCCCTGCTTTAAAAATTTTGCTTCTGGAAGCCTTTGAAACACACCAGATAGAGCCTGTGCACAGAATCCTGGAGAAATATTAATTGAGCTACTTTGTCTCTCAAGGAGTTTGACTTCCTTGTTTTGGAGTTGAATCAGAGGATTAAGTCCAACAGGTGCTTTACTAGAGAGTGGGAGGGAAAACAGACCAAAACACAATGAAACAACAGCCTACGTGCATCAACAGCAGATGAATTCCCCCACTGCTCACCAACGAACTGCTAAAGCAGATGGCTAACATCCCCCTCTCCTTTAGACTCAGATCACTCAGTTGCTGACTTTTAAGACATCGAGTCCTGGAGCATAAATGCTTCCCTTCAATGAGTCAGTGAGTCTGGAAGGGGATCTTCCCTATCCAGACCTGGCCTTACCCATTAAGGGTTGACTTGCCTCCCCTGTCCCTTATTCATAATCTTCTCTATTCCAGGCATCCTCAGAAACACCAGCTCCCAATCAAAGGACTTTCAAAAAGCCTCTCTGTCTTTCACACTGACTAGGACAACTCAAGCCAAGACTGCTGTCCCATAAATTCATGATAATGCCTCACAGCTGGTGTTTTCCACAGTAAAGCTACTAGACAGTGCACCTAGAAGCTGGCCACATTAGACATCAGCATCTTCATCCCCTCCTGCCATAGAAAGGAAGTGACACTTCACTGTTCAGAGTTAGCAGCAACCCAGGACTCCACAGCAAGGTGGTGCCACCAAACTTCCTGCATAGAAGGAGACATGAGGGTTTAGGTCAACTAAAGTCCTACTGTAATCAAAAGGAGGTTGTGTGTTGGGAAATGTTTTCTACACCTTTACTTAGAAGAATGTTTGAATTTTTCCATGATTGATGCGCATGGCCAGTACTAATAGTGAATTTTTTTTTTCATTTTTCCATCAAAATCATAAGAGAGAAACATATAATACATTTAGCCTATCAAGTGAGTAAACAGTTAAAGGATCTGTATATTTTTTGAGTGCTGCAGTGGGTCTGTCCAGAAGTGCCATTTCACACGCAATACTGAATACATCTTCACGTTACACAGCCAAAAAGTAATGCTACTTATTTCCAATATTTGCTTTGCAGAATAATATAGAAGTGACCTTTCCCCTCTTAAATGACTAAAGCTTGACACAGTGTTTGTGTTAATTTATTAAAAAATTTCTAGCTGAAGCCAAATATTCAAGCCAACCAGTTTTCTAAAACCCCTACTAACAAATTACTTGGATAATTGCCAGAAACCTCAGTCCATTCCCTTTTTTCTGTTTCTTTCTCAACAGAAAGCCCATCTGGTGCGTGTTAATTGTCAATCTGTATCAACTGCAGGATTTATGCTGGTAGGCACCTTTAAGAACAGCATCCTAGGTAATTAAATAGCTGAATGTCAACAAACCATCATCGATATGGATTAAAATCGATAGGCCCCCCCAGTGTTTCCCAGTGATAGAGAGCTGATGCTATTTGAACTGGTTTCTTTTGAAAGCTTTAATTTGGTGGAACAACATTATTTCAGGAGAGATGATTTGGGGCTTTACTTTTTAACAAAGAGAGAAGTGGAGTGTGGCATGGCATTTAATATCTGGCTGAGATTTAAAACGTACACTCCTTATGAAGTATGACATTTTATACCTGAAACCACAGGAACATTTCCCACATTTAAGTGATAGAGGAAAAATTCTTCAAATTAGATTTGAACTTTATACCTTCTAATTCTGCTCCAATCCTCCTCCTCCATGTACCACGCTCAGGCCTGATGAACACACCAGTGCTATATCAAAGTCTAATAGACCTGACTGCCGACAAATCCCCTTCACTTAGCCTTGAAGCAAGCAGCAAACCTCCCGTAGATCCAGTAGTTAATGTTAGCTGGCAACATAGCTCAGCAACTCATCACAAAGCTAAATGAACTGGTCAGCACAACCCAGCTGGCAGAGCCATCCCTCCTGGGTGTCAGCATGTGCTGGAAGCTAGCACTGAAGCCACAAGGTTAAGTCCCCAAGTTTGCAGCAAAAGGCCACCCAGAGCTCCTTTACACTCTTTAATCCAAGACTGAAGAAAATTCAAATAACCATCTGCAGGAAGTCCTGGGCAGTATCTCCCCAAGCTTGCCCATCAGAGGTTCTGCTTCTCACTTTCCTGGACTCACGGGTCTGCTGTACAACCCAGTTGCAACTGGGGGACAACTGCCCTGCTAGAAGTTCTGTCACAGCCACTGTGCCTTGCAGGAGAGCTCCTCTGTCGAGCCCTCCAAGATGAGGGTAGGGTTCTGGTGCAAGGTGTTTTTTCAGTGTAAGACATCCAGAAAAACATACCCTCCTATCACTTCTTCACAACTTCATCCAGCTTCATCCAACTCACTAACCTCATACAAACAGAGGTCTCTTCAACAAACACTCACATCAGCTAGATACCACATAGCACACACCAGGGAGATCCAGCACAGATATTTTACACCCATCACATCACCATGGACAGAAAAACAACAGGATCTTTGAATCCTAAGAGGTGGCCCAATGCCTCAGATGATCCATCCCATGTGATGCAGAAAGTCTTGAAGCACAGCCTCTCCCTTTGCATGCTCTTTGGGACAACAATACACATACAAAACCCCCACTCTACCTTCTATCCTGTGCCTTGAGGGACAATCCAGACCTTTGTAAATGCTTTGAAATATGAGTTGCAAAGGCAGAACATTTTTCCTATTATGTTCCCTTCTTAAGCCCTGACTCAGTAAGAGACAGGTGCACTAAGCTCTTTGCCAGGGACCTGTGTTTAGAGCAACAAGGTCCTTCAGTTTTATACATTATCCTCCTGTAAGCTCACTAGTCGCCTCTTAAGCTTGTAATAAAAGACTTTTCTGAAAAATGATGGCACCTAGTTTCCAAGGCAGCAGAACTTTTAAGCTCGTGTTTGCAAGAGCCTAAGGAATTAGGGATGCCAAGAGGAACATGCTGTATAAAGCCTATTGCCTATTCCTGCTGGATAGATTAAATGTTAACAGAGTTTTATTTTCTAGCGCAACGTGATCTGGATGAGGAAGTCCCTATCAGTACTATACTAAAAAACATACAATGTGTGGAATAATAACTACAAATCCCTTTAATCTCTAGTGGTTCCTAAAGATCTCAGATGGTTTGGTGCCTGTAGGGATTATAAGAGACTCATGACCTTGGACTTGGAAGACTAAGATACTTCATGTTGTTGACTGACCATCAATGGTCTCTGCTGGACCTCAGCTGCAATTCAGGCTGTGGTGCTCCACAAGAAGAGACAAGAAGAGAGATGGGAAGAACAGTTAAAGAAAGCTGGAGAAAGGGATAGAGAACAGCTGTGTTGAACATGGAGACAGCTACAGCTGAAAACATATTACAGGACAATCTCTGAGGGCAGCACTGTCCAAATAGTGCAATCAAACCTGTGTTCTCTCACTTTAAACTACTTGAATGCTCAAGGATTCCACTGGAAACCTACAGCAAACCAGAACATCTCACACTCCCCAGCTTCTCTTTTTATAAATGTCTATTTTCTTAGGATAAAACCAATTACTTGTTCTCAGTGATACACTACTCCCGTTTCAGCTACAAAAGCAGGCTCCTTTCCCACGAAAAAAAAACCAACCTCAACTCCAATTATTTCATAATTAATTCTACTGCATGACTTTTTCCCAGCAACATGATTCTTTTCTATTTTTTCAAGTTCCCTACAAACTGATGAAAATAAAAAGCCCCTCAGCTCAGGCACAGGCTCCCTGCTCAGACTCTCGTACACGTCACTTTTTTGTGGCTTAGTTTCCCATTTTTAAAATGAAGATGTTTGCTTCTTTCCAACTTTTGGGGGTGGGGAGAAGGGGAGGGGGAACGTAAGCAATGGGCGTTACTTCATCTTTAATACAGTTTCAAGCACAATAAGAACATCCTTTGCACTGTGACACCAGGGTGCTAAAAGAGGGCAATAAACTCAGATTAATAATTAACATCCACGTTGTATCAAGCAGTTTTGTTGCTCCCTTTTCAATTTCTTCAGAAAACGCCCAACTGTTTTTGTTTGTCTCAAACGCACAAAATAGGTTGCTTAGCTGTCAATTTTAGAGGCCATTTTTGAGTAATACATTGCAAAATAAAAGAACCACAAGCATTTTAAACTATTAAGCTATTCTAACTCCAGTTCCTGAACTTGCTTATTGAATTGCAGGCATTACTCACTTTCTCTTGGAGATACGTCTTGAGGTTTGTAGAAAAAGGTGGTATTGCTTAGGGGTTATGGTCAAAGTGGTCCTTAAAAGCACATGTGCTGATGAAGATAGCACTCCTGGGACTCTGTGGGTAGAACTCTTCACTGAAAAATAACAGTTTGGCAAAAAAAAAAAAAAAAAAAAAAAAAAAAAAAGTGATGTACAAACGTCTGCACTAACAGAAATAAAAATGTAAAGTTCCCATATGAGCTGCAAAGACTCAGTTAAGGTATTTGTAAGAACAAAAGACAAGTTACTACTTTTGAGAACACCCTGACCTACAGATGCATGACAATCAGATACTGAAAGGAAACAGAAAAGTTCTGATGTAAAATTGCATCAGCATGAAGTACTACTTTCAAATTAACACAAGCTGATTTTACATAATTTTCCAACACACCCAAAAAGCAAGAGGAATTCAAGCTCACTTACACAGCTCAAAGTCTGTCTTAATACACCAAAAGAAAGCATGTTATGGGCATAGCTATCATACGGCTCAAGAAATAATATGCCTTGGATGCATTTTATTATAGTCTTGATCCTTCAAGGTTCATGTTTTCAAGCTTTTTCTCCAAAACCATGGAGGCTAGAAACTTTATTTTGAAAACTTGATAGCCAAGAGTCTCACCTAATTACACAAGGAGAGGCTTCAAAAGGGGAGGCGAAAGAAACTTTAAAAAATAAAATAAAGGGCAAAGGAACACAGACACCCACAGATTTATGGGGGAAAAAATGTGAGCCCTGGCAAAATGCTCGTTGTCACAAAATTAAAAAAACAACCAACAGGAAGAAAAAGTTTAAAAAATAAAATAAAGCTTTAAATGGGGGAAAAATAAAGGAGTCTTGCAACATTCTGCAATGGTTGTTTCTCTCTGCACGCAGGCAATAAATTAAAGCAATCATTTTTTAAAACTCCAGCTTGACTAGCAGCTAGACACCGTTTACACGAAAGGGAACCAGTTGTATCACCCCCAAAGTTAGGCTCCTAGCAAAACAGTGCTCAGAAGTTAAGGGTTTGAACTTACAGGCTGCATGTAGACATGTTGCACAAAAATAAGGATGAGGGAAGACCTTCTCACTCTCTACAACTACTTGAAAGGAGGTTGCAGTGATGTCAGGGTTGATCTCTTCTTCCTAGTAAGAAGTGATAGAAGAAGAAATGGCCTCTAGTTGCACCAGTGGAAGTTTCAGTTGGACATAAGAGGAAACTTTTTGCTGAAAGGGTTCTCAGGCACTGGAACAGGCTTCCCCGGGGAGATGGTGGAATCACCATTCTTTGAGCTGTTTAAAAGAAACAGGGATGTGATGCTAAGGGACATGGTTCAGCATCAGACTTGGTAGAATTACTATAAAGATTATTTCCAACCAAAACAATTCTATCATTCTATGTTCTCATTTACCCTATTTCTAATTAAAAAAAACACAAAACAAACAAACAAAAAAACCCCACCACGAACCAAAACAACAACAAAAAAGGCAAAACCTACTAAGAGTGATGAAGCATCAATAGGTGGGATGGTCCCCAGCTTGATGGCTACTTCCCAGTTGCTCTACCATAGACACGTGCTTAGTTTGGGGATGCAACTGATGGAAGAAATACAATGCAGAAGGCAGGTTTCCAGATGTTGCAAGAGAAAAAAAAGTAATAACGAAGTGATGTTAAAGTGTGAAGGGAATGGAAAACCATCAGAAACTTGCCTCGATAGGTACTTGGGAAAGGGGTGGGGGGGGAAAGCAGATGCAGCTGGGGCAACGCCTTGGGAGGAAAAGTAAAAGAAAGGGAAATAAAAAGAAAGAAAATAAAGACAAATAAATTAAATTAGCTCGCTCTCTTTCCTAGGACAGGTCCGGAGGCTGCACGGGGCGGAGAAGATACGATCGCCCCACGCCCGCAGCCTCCCCCCGCCGTCACCTGTCTCCGCGGTAACGGCGAGGCCGACGCGGGGCAGCCGTTTGCCCGGGCCGTGGGCAAACCGCCGCCAGCTGGNGGGGGCGGGGGGCAAGGGGTTGCAGATGCCCGGGCGAAATCCCAGTTAAGGGGGGTAAAAACCACAGCGGCCCCTCCACATATAGGAGAACACCTGCCGCTACGAGCCGGTACAACGGGTGCCAGGCCTCGGCACCCTGTCTCGCCGGGGCAGCGGCAGGGGTCAGACAGGCAGAGGGGTGCAGCGGTGGGGGATGAGATTCAGCTCCACAGAGTACCCAAGACATCTCAGCAGCGTTTAGGCCAATGTTAATATTATTCCTACTCAGACATCAGGCTATTTTCTGCTTGCAAAAAATATTTTCTTTCATCTCTCCCAGACCAAAGTTTGCACATAGTATATTTTTCTGTAATGAACTCCTCATGCTTTCAGCCCAGTACAAAGCTTTAAAAGGTTATTAGCAATAACCAGACACGGGGCCTTGGCATTGGATCAAAGGGCCTGCAAGGAGCTGTACTTACTTCCCCAGAAATACTACTAAGATACCAAGCCCCTGTATTAAGAAGGTACTGTTATTGCTGCACTGCAAGGTTGGGAACCTAACCGAACATCTTTATTGACTTTATCCCGTTGGTGTTTTGCTGACTGCTGCCTCCAGGTTCAGCAGTATGAAACCTAGAGCACAGTCCAGTTTTGGGCAGCTCTTGTTCCCAGTTCTGAGCTAGATGTGGTTTGTTCAAATTCAATAAATAATAGCACATAAGGGAGAAAAAAAAAACCAACAGCAAACTCCAAACCAAACAAACAAATCCCAAAACCCTCAAGCAGTATTTGCAGCCTGCTGCTGCTCTTCTGCACATTTGAGCTCTGACCCTCTCAAACTTGGTGGTATTTAAACTGCTTACCCCACCGGGTTGGGAGCACAGCCACTACTGCTTCTTATACACAGGCTTCTCTTCCTCTGGCATCAATGATGTCAACCTCAAAAGCCTCCTAATTATTTTGCTTTGTGTCATCTTTCTGAACTCGAGCTCTTTGCCGGGTAAGCTTCTCAAATATCCTTCCAGCCTCACAACTAGAGCAGCTCCTTGTCACCAACTTGGGTTTCCTCTACTCCTGCCTCAATGTATGTGTAGTTCCCGACCAGATGCCAACACCAACTCCACAGCTTTCTAGCCAGGCAGCTTCCTTTTCCTTGCTTCTTGACTCAAGAGAGAAGGGTGAGCTGAGGAATAAAGAAAATCACTCCCAAAGGCAGAGCAGAGACTGACTGGGGAGTCAGTTCAAGAACACAGACACAGTGCATCCAAGAGCCCCAAATTTGAAGACGGCTTGGTTAGGTCTGTGGGTAATCCAGTGCAGGGACTGCCTGGCTTGTAGTAAGACAATACATGGATCTGATGGAGTGGGTCCAGAGGACATCAGAAAAATCAAAGGACTAGAACACCTCTGCTCTAAGGACAGGCTGCAGCCTTTCAGTACTTAAAAGTGGCCTCTAAGAAAGATGGGGACTGTTTTCAGCAGGGTCTCATAACAGGATAAGAGGTGATGGTTTTAAACTAAAAGAGAGGGAGATTTAGACTAGATCTCAGGAAGACATTTTTTCCAATGCGGGTGGTGAAACACTAGCACAGATTACCCAGAGGTGGGAAATATCCCTGGAAACATTCAAGGTCAAATTGGAGCAACCTGATCTAGTTGAAGATGTCCCTGCTCACTGCAAGGAGGTTGGACAAGATGACTTTCCAATTTAAAGCATTCTGTGATTCTTTGCCTTACACTGGCGTAGTGACTCAAAGTCCAAAAATGTAACGGGTAATTGCCTAAATTGTGTTGTCTCAAGGGATAAAGATAAAAAGGCAGGGGAGTCAACAACCAGGCAAAAGCAAACCACATCAAAAAAACCCAAACCAAAACAACAGCAACCACCTGTATAGAAGTAGTTTGACCTTTCCCAAGATAGCTATCTCAGAATCTATAATTCCTACTGAGTGTCTGGATACTCTTATTTAAGCTAGAGTAACACTGAAAGAATTGAATATAACTGGCAAATATTCAACTCTTTGTCTTAGTTTTAGTAGAGAGAGGACTCTCTGACATTTCCTATGGCATTGCCAACAAATCCATATAAATCTGATACTCATTTTGACATATGACAAAAATCTACACAATTTTGTTTCCAAACAAGGTAGTGGTGCTGGTAAGGGACTCTAGTCTGATGCTGATGCTTCTTGGCTCACTTAGCTGTAATCACACTATGTCTGTACACAGCTAGGCATTTATAGCTTGGCTAATACAGTCCTTTGCAAACACAAGTCTGAATATACACACCAGTTCATCAGCCACTGCATCTGTAGAGCTTGAGTTAAGCAATGGGCTGGATAGTTTTGTTTACTGTACTCTATACCTCAGACAGTGTACCAGGTTTTCCAGACAGTTTGTGCTTTTCTTTATTGCCCCAGGAACTGGGTTCGGGTTCTCAGTTGAGATTCTCAGCATTCCATTAAAAAAGAAACTATGTTTTAATCCCTGTGTGTATGTGTGTGTGTGATGTGGGGGGAATAATAACGAAGTGACTTTAAAATTCTCCCAAACCATCAGGAAAATAGAAAGTACTGAAGTCTTACCTAAATATACATGGTCTTAAAGACTTCATGTCATGATTTTTTAGTGGTTGGGACTGACAGTGCTGGCAAATCCATAAAAATTTGATCTTCATGTTTACTATTGGCAGCCCTGTGCATTCCTCCCCAGCACAGAGCTGAGCTGCGATCAATGCCAGTAGTTATGAAATCGAAGTGGGTTTTTGTTTTGTCCTAGGGTATTGTGTTTTGCAAGGTACAACTGAGCTGGTTTTCAAGTAACTTACCAAGGTCACGGTTACATGGTTGTAGTAGTGAGGTAGTCCTGGCTGTGTACCATAAATAAACCTAAAAGAAAAATATTTTAAAAGCCACATGACCAAAACATCTTACAACACACTTCCTTGCTTGAAGTCAGTGAAGCTAAGAGATAATAACATGTGGGATTTATGATGAATCAAGAGAAGTGTGGCCGGCAGAGCAAGGGAGGTAATTCTGCCCCTTTACTCTGCTCTCATCAGACCCCACCTGGAGTACTGTGTGCAGTTCTGGAGCCCTCAGCACAGGAAGGACATGGAAGTGTTGGAGCAGGTCCAGAGGCATGTCACGAGGGTGATCAGAGGGCTGGAGCAGCTCTCCTATGAGGACAGGCTGAGAGGGTTTGGGCTCTGCAGCCTGGAGAAGAGAAGGTTTCGAGGAGACCTCATAGTAGCTTTCCAGTATCTGAAGAGGACCTACAGGAAGGCTGGGGAGGGACTATTTACAAGGCCTTGTAATGACAGGACAAGGGGCAATGGTTTTAAACTGGCAGAGGGGAGATTGAAACTGGATATTAGGAGGAAGTTCTTTCCAGTGAGGGTGGTGAGGCACTGGAACAGATTGCCCAGGGAAATTGTGGCGCCACTCCCTCCCTGGAGCTGTTCAAGGCCAGATTGGACGAGGCCTTGAGTGACCTGTACTAGCAGGAGGTGTCCCTGCCTATGACAGGGGGTTGGAATTAGATGATCCTTGAGGTCCCTTCCAACCTTACCATTCTATGATTCTATGAAGAACTTTGCTAGTCTAGGCAAAAAGATTTTACAGGACACCATCTTATTTGGCTGGGAATGGGCCTGGCTGCCTGTCTTACCATGTCACATGGAAGACAGACTCCATCCTACAAGGAGGTAAGCACATCAGTAAGTCACAGCCCAGGCTATAATACTGATTTTTCAGTACTGTACAGTCACATCCGGTGTACTGTATGCTACAGAGCACATAGCTGTTTCTGAACTTGAGGCAAACAGCTGCTTTTTAGACATCTGGAAGAACAGCTGCTCCACACAGAGAGGAATCACACTCGTCTCGTGCAACCATTTGGACGCGCCAGAAGTACTAAGTGTGTGCACAGGGCAGTTGTCTCGTGTGCACCGCAAGCTGGAGCAGTCAGACGGGCAACTTTTGCAGCACAGAGTCACACTGCACACTATTTACATGGCTGGGATTTCACTATTTCCAGTCAGATTATGAGGCATGTTCACCATCCTCAGGGCCCTGTGGTTTTAGCAGAAATGCAGTCTTTAACTAATGGAGGCCTGTTATTCCCCTACCTTAGTAAGATTTGTATCAGGATAGAGACAGAACACTCAGAAAGTGCTGAACTATATTCTTTTAGGGTCAGTAAGCTCCAGCAGGCAGCTAAAAAAACTGCCAGGATGTCCAGGCATGCTCAACATTTTCTAAGGACAGTTGTGATGCTCCAAACAGAGCATACCCATTACATTGGCTGTAGGTTTGATTAAGGAGTGCTGGATGTATCACACTTCCTAGAGTGCTCAAACCTCAGCATTTGCACGCACAGGTATATTCTGTTCCAGACATTAATATAAATGTTTTTACATTTATATTTTCCTTCTGAATGTCCTCTTCTCTTAGGAATTTGTTAACCATTTACTTGACCTGCAGGATCCAGGCCAGTGATTTCTTAACTTATCCTAACAGTCCTAATCCAGACACGTTCAAAGCTGAGTCTTGGCACTGCTATCATTTGTACAGGGTTGCAGTCAGATACAAGACATTTGCCACTGCCACCAAGGAGCTTTAAACAATCAAAAAGCTTTAAAATCTAATCTCATTTCACAAATAGAGCTTAAAGTAACTCAGTGATAAAATACTTGATTTAAGACAAGATCTTTAGCATCTCCCTTTCTGCTTCTGACAGAGGCAACCAAAGGAGAGCTCTCTAAATTACATCCCCAAAGCTCAATTAAAGAAGATTAAGGTTGTGAAACCAAAATGTAAGAAAATGTCAGTGCGACTTTTAATCCCCTCTTCTACCCCCTTACTTCACATGGCTGCATCACGATGCAGTTTCTTCTGTTGTGATCACATCCTATTTTCTTCCCATGGGGCCCCAGCCTCATTCAGCATTGGGCTGTTGCTGAATATTTCATTTTATCCCCTCATTCAGCATGTGGCCCCAGGCCATATTCTTCAAATTCCATCCAAACGCCACAATTGTTAGCTTCCTCCTGGGCATTGCTAGCATGTGCTCTCTTATACATCTCCTAGACATTCATGGATTCATCTTTGCCCCTCTTTCCACCTCTGGTGAGCATTAGTGTGTCATCCTGCTTATGTTAAAGCAGGAAATCAGAGACAGAATCAAAATGATCACAACTAAGACTCAAAGCTGCAACTCCCTCCTGTGCCTCCCTTTATCCTTAATGAGCAGGTAGGGAAAGATCTTGTGCATTACTTGTACATTGCCTCCTTTGGGAAAAACCATTGTCAGTGGAAATATCCCAGCAGCACTTGTGCTAAAAATCAGTGAAAGAAAAGGCTACGGCTTTCAAGAAACTGATTGTTAACTTTGAGCTTAAGGCCTCCCAATCCTAGCAGAGGCAGAACAGCACCAAGGACTGTGTGTGTGCTTCATGCAAGCAACTATAGGCAACTGGATGGGAAATTGCTCTTTCCTTTTCTAAGGGAAGGGGCGGGGGGGGAAAAAGCAGCATATAAGGTGGTTAGTGCTGAAATAAACTTCATTAGCACATCCAGTAAAACGTGGTCTAGACAAAGGCTGCTTGAAGCTTGAGTAGGTAGGATCTTTTCAGTTCTGGTCTATTTCTGGCTATACATTTCTCTCCACAGTGAGCTCACTATAGCATCTGATGCAACATTACTACACAGTAATGGGGTATAAGTTACCAAAGCTCTCCTTGCCCATCCTTTCATGTTTCTATGGCCAGAAGGAATACTGCTTGCAAATAAAGCAGGAAAACAGCAGCCTTCCATATCTCAAAGGGAGGGACAGCCTCTGTCTGTCAGGAGCTGTAGCCCTTGGAGCAGGCTACAGGAAAGCACAGCTAGCATGAGGTCTCCTCCACCTTAGTTACAGAATCAGAGATTTGTTTCTGTTGGAAAAGACCTCTAAGATTGAGTCCAACCATCGACCTAACACCATCACCACTAATAAACCTGAAGTCCCAAAGTGCCACGTCTGTACGTTTTTGAACACCTCTAGGGATAGTGACACCACCACCTCCCTGGGCAACCTGTTCCAATGCCTTTGCCATATGCCGGTCACTTTGCCATATCCTCCTGTAAGAAAACAGCCATTTTTTCCGGTTAGCACTGTGAGTGTGGCTAGAGCAGGTGCTTGAGACTGGTTGAGGTGCAGTGTTGCCAGTGTTGCTGAGTGAAGCCTTTCCTGCAGTTTCTCCATTACATTTATACAACAATCTTTTATCCCCTATTCACTTTACATCATAGTACCAAAGACTGAAATTGGAGATGACAGGAGCATAAAGCTGTTCCCATTAACAATGCCAGCAGGCTGTGTGTTCTCTTGCCCTGTCACAACCAAAGCTTACTGAAATTTATCCTTTATTTTCTTCAAATGCTTCAAACTCTGTAAAACATCATGGCCAGAGCAAGTACAGCTAAAAAGTCATCTGGCAGCATTACATTTACACCAGTGAAGAAATTTGGCATGATTGTAAGCCTGATCTCATTTTAAGAGCAAGATGGACCTGACTGAGCTCAGACCTATGAGTCTGCACTGCTCCAGACTGCAGGCTAAAGGCTTTTAAAGCAGAACTAGATTCAGAGAATCTTTCTGTCAATTTGGTTGTGTCATAAGGCCACCCTGATCTCTGTTTCTGTCTGCACCTCTCCACCCCTATGACAGTTTGTCGGGCAAAAGGGAAAAAAAGAAGAGAGGGCTACTTCTGTATTATATTTAGCCCAGCAATCATCATGCAGTACCTGAGCAAGTATCTCTGCTGACCTGAGCAAACCATCAGTCATTTTAAGTCTGGTAATTTTCAGAAGGAGAAGAAGAGAAAGAAAAGCATTTGTGCAAGCCCCTTTTCCTCTCAGGGCCTCACTTTCCCCTCCCAACCTTTGTCTCTTGTTTCTTTATTTTACAGAGGCTGCAGGGCAGGGTTTCCCTCCCCCGTGTTTGCCCAGGGCTTAGCACAATGGCTGACCTGTCAAGCCCTGAGTATCTAGAGGAGACCCCGAGGACTGGCCCCTGTATGCACTTCCTTGTTGCAGGACCCACGTCTCAGTCTCCTCTCGTCTGCCCCACGACTGTTGCCTTGGTCTGCACAGTGGAGAGTACGTGCCGAGCTCCTTGGGCCTGCGGGAGCCCTGCTGCAGCACACAGATCCCCGCTGCAGCCCTTGCTCTCAGAATGTCCTGCTCTCAGAATGTCTTGCTGGTGCTTTCTCCATTTCCTGTTACATGGCCCAGCACAGTCCACTCTTATCTTCTGAGGAAGACTAAAATGTAGGTAGTTTGTAGTGGCAGCACAGATGCTTCAGAAATGTTTCTAAACACAATTTAGTGCTCATTCAGTCAAATGGGAATTCCCATATTAGGTGAAGAGAGATGGGTCAAGTCAGAGTCAAATGGTTTCCCTACCATGTCTACATGTGCCAATCCATCAGAAAAAAACAGTAGGTCCCATGCAATACTACACTCTGTATGTGAAAGCGTGAGGTATTGCTATCCTTAGAGGATAGAAAAAACAGGCATGAAAGAAACCTGGGTTCAGCCCACATAAAATCCAGAGACAGAAACAGCTTGAAGCACAAATCATGCCATGTCCTGGAATAACAGAAATAGTGTCCTCTTTGACAGTTAAGTAAAAGGCACTTCAGGGGAGGAAAAGAAAATCCACACACACAAAGGTAAGCCTGCTGATGCCAGATTCCACTACTGGCTCGAGTGGTCTGAGGGACAGTTTGCATGCTCAGCACAAATCCTTCCAGAAAAAGTCTCAAAATCAGTTCAAGCACAAGTAAGCCAGCTAACCTCAGCTGTACTCAAAACCAATGCATTTTTCTTTGTGTAAGAAGAGATAGGTCAAGCAAACATGCAGAGTTAGAGGGCCTGGAATATTAAAATGAGGCACTGCATAATTTGGCAGGATTTTAAACATCTCTTTATAACTCAAGCAGAAAAAACATTTCTGAGCTCCACTCTAAATAAGCAGAGGTGGCTTTATCTCAAGCAATAACAGTGAGATTCAAGCTAGAAGTCATGCTATGGCAAAATAACTTAAGCCCTTGTTCTAGCCTCCATTTCTACTTTGTGGGAATGAAGAGAGAGAAAAAAGAGACATCAGTTAGGAGGTAAAGCCTTGACCTTCCCTCCAAGCTGCCAGAAAGCACTCTGGGGGCTCTGGAGTTAAGTCACTTCATGTGCTTTTTCCTCATCTCATTACAGCATTGCTTATTTCCCCCATAACAGTGCTATTTTGTAGTTGCTATGACAATTTGCAGCATTAGTTACACGGCTGTACATATGCAGTGATTGAGAGGCACATTTCTTTCTTTTCCAGAATTTAACAATCTTGTGCCACAAGCAAGAAAATTAGGCTCAGTGCTTCTGGTTAGCTGCACTAGTAAGCTAGTTAGATGCTCTCATCAATCTGATTCTGATGCAATATCATCCTCAGGCATAGATACATTTCACAACCTACCCTTTACGGAACAGCAACAAGCCTACAAATGAACTAGTAACGGTAAATAAAAAGTCAGCTCAGCTCACTAAAGGTTGTGCTGTACTCACCCTTCAGTGTGTGGAAGCAGTTTCGGGAGACTTGACAACTCAATGTAAAGGAAGACTGAGAAAACAGACAAAACTTCAAATAAGGACAGCAAGGAGAGCCAGTCTTGTCCTTTGCTTTTAACATGTAACCTCAAAGGCATGCGTTACTACTCCTGACTAGCTTTAAACGTGCTTGCCTCCAAAACTCATCAGGAATAGAGCAGCTCTGCCAAGTTCCCAAGAAAGGCCTATAAACACCAAGAACATCTGATCCTTCAAACTAGTTCAGAAGGGCTCCCATTCAAACACTAGTAAAACCTGAAATAATTATGTTCATCCTGTTTTGGGAAGGGGAAACAAATAGCTGCACATATGTCCTCTGCTTTTTAATCAGGGTGAATCTAGACTAGACTAGGGTGAATTTAGACTGGATGTTAGGAGGAAGTTCTTTACAGTGAGGGTGGTGAGGCACTGGAACAGGTTGCCCAGGGAGGTTGTGGATGCTCCCTCCCTGGAGGTGTTCAAGGCCAGGTTGGACGAGGCCTTGAGTGACCTGTACTAGCAGGAGGTGTCCCTGCCTATGGCAGGGGGTTGGAACTAGATGATCCTTGAGGTCCCTTCCAACCTTACCGTTCTGTGATTCTATGAATCAAAGAAACAAATCACATTTCTGCTTGCACTGTCCAATTAAATATCTGCTGTTCCCCATCATGTGCCTGACAAACTTCAGCTGTAGGGTTAAGCCCCCCCAAGCTGTCAGTCACCCTGATCACCACAGATACACAGGAGCTATAAGCTTATCACAGCTGAAAATTTAGCCATTCCACATCAATCTTTAATACTTAATTTTCCACTGGGCCCATCCCTTCTTTTTTCCTCGTTTACACAGAGCATCACTGTGCAAAGCCTACAAACATACCATAATATCCATAGTCTTGACGTCTGACCCACAGCAACATGCTTGCAATCATCTTACTGCTTATCTGCTAAACTAATGCTTTATGGAAGCAATTATGTTCCATCTATATTGCTTTATGTTAACATCCTCTGAAAGGCTAGAGCCCGCCGTCCCCCTCCTCCCTTCAGAAGTCATTCAAAATATAAAAAGAATGGATATTAGCTGGCTCAGCAGGAGGAACCACTTGACATTCCTCAGTCAGAGGAGGCAGAAAGGGAGATTATTGCAAATTGGAGTGGATAGTCATGGAGTCGGTTCTCGTTGTGGTATGATCTGTTGTCTCCCTGCAATAACCTGCATTGGAAACGCTCTAGCCCAAGGATACCCGCTGTTCATAAATCAGCAGCAAGGCTGCGGGGACAACCTACAGGGCCTCCCCCAAGATTTATAACCTCCCCACTATCAAATCGGCTCTGAGTAGGCACAGCTAAGCAAGCACAATACCACGTTGTTTCCTTCTGTGCCGGAGAGCTCCGTGAACCTCACACCAGTATACGTTCTTCCACATTCCGACTTCAGAGGAAGCATAGAAAAGTCCCATTGAACAGAGCTGTTCGGTCACAGCTAAGGCTGATTTTGCTTGTGCCAGTCTTCTCCACTCTGATGGTTTTGTTTTGTTTCTCTCCTGCACCTGGGTTAATTGCTGCAATTGAGAGACTGGGGTGGTGCAGTGGGATGTAAATGAAGTAGGACTAAAGGAAGGGGAAAATCCTGGGTGGGCTACCGAGGCATTAGGAAAAGCAAGACCAGCTGCATCCTGCAGAAACCCAGGTCAGCTGGAAAGTAAAATACGCAGTTTTAAAAGTGTAAATTCAATAGGAGGGTTCGGATTGTTGGTGTTTTTGCTGACTGCTCCAGGGAGTCCCAGCAGCCTCGTCAGCATCCTGGATATGCAGCAGCACACACCCTGTGCTCCACACACTTGTGGGCTGGAGTTTGCCTTGTTCACCCCACCAGTCCCTCTTTCAGCACAAGCCGCAGGTCATTCTGTACTCTGAGACTGGGAATGATAAAATCCACTGACAAAGCGCCAATTTAGGCATTTATTATCAAGTACTAGCCATGTTAACAGCCCGGCTTCCTCGGCTTTCTGGTCAGGCTTAATAAACAAGCTGGTCTGAAAGCTCATCTAATTAAGGCAGGGCCTTTTACTGTATTCATCCTTCTTCAAGAAGCTCTAGAAAAAGCAAGTAATAGCTTAGTTCGGTACATGGATGGGTCTAGATTGCACCATTGAGGCAAACGGCCTTTCCTTCTAGGTCTAAGAAGCAGAAGTCAGCTTTCTCCATAGCCCAGATCTCCCCTCCTCTTGCAAATCTGACGACATAAATCAACTGTTTCTCTCTCAGCATAAAGGAGTCTCAGTGCAGAAGAAATCTCTTAGCTCTGCTAGTAGAGAAGCATTTGTAAAAGGTACGAAGTAAAACAGGATCCTAAAAGGGTCTTTCAGTACCATAAATATTAGCACCTTCCAGTGACAAACCTGCTGTGTTTGCTCTTCTCTGAATAAAAGCCTCATTGCCCAGAGTCCATTTTTTATGATTTCCCCTGATAACTATCCACTGATCAGCTTTCACCATGAAAAGCCACTGAGAGATACTACATATTTCCATCAGAGCTCCACCTATCCCTTCCAAAAATACCAAATAAATAGTATTATCACATCTGAAAGTGAGGTTGTCCTTAGGTGACATATTCCATGTCGCATAATCCCCTGGCTGATGGACTCTACATTCAGCAATCCTTTGGAGTGCAACAGTTTCCACCATAGAAATCAATTAAATTCTTTCCCTTACTTCATGTTTAAAATAGCACCCACAGCCATGCTTTAGCACAGGCACTGATATAACTCTTACTTACTCTACAATTAGCTCCAAGCAACCATTTCAGAAACACAGAAAAAGAACACATGCTTTTGAAACATCAGTTAGTCCTTATCCCAAACACAGACCTAAAATAGACCTTCCATCCCATCATAAGGCCATTGTGGGGAGACACCTTTTCTATTAAATCGGGACATTGAACTTAACTGAATGAAACTTAAAACCCTATCCAGGGTTTAAGCAAATGTTAAAGATGAAGTTGAAAAGTTTCAAGTTTTCATTAATAAAAGAGCTTTAAGATTCCTAGTTTTAAAGCAACCAAGAAAAGGAATTTTTGCTAATGTGTTGGGGTTTGTTTTGTTTAATGCCTTGTAGTTAAAGCGCCTTTATAAATACAGAGGCTCATCTTTCCAAGGTTGCTTATTTGAGAAATCCACACACATAGAGCCCTGGCCTCATTTTGTGCTAACTATTGTTTTCATGTCAAGTTAACACAGTCTCTTCTTTTTAATTAGCACTTACAATAAGATGTGGGCAGATGCCCAGAAAGACCTTGACATCCAGCTCCAGAAAGAAAGAGAAGAGCTCCTCCAGCCTGAGAAGGACCAGGAGAAAGCATTTAAGATGTTAACCACTTCCTACATCAAATACCTGCAAATCTTCCGTAACTTGGAGATGGCTCACGACCAACTCCTCCACCAGCAGAAACAGGCAGTGATCCAGCAAGTGCTAGATGGTGTTATGGGCCGCATCCTGGAGATCAAAAAAGAGATGGTGGAGCTGGAGAACTCAGAGTTTCATTACATTGACAATATCCTGGTAGACCTAGAGCTCCTCCCGGTAGGTCTATCTCTATTGTGACCAAATTCATAGGAGTTTTGCCTATCCTGTATTTTGAGGACAGTCAGATATACTTCCAGCCTGTGAAGTTCCACTGAGTGTTTTAGCTTCTTGCACATTTACTAGTGTACAGGGAGATCAGTTGCTGCAGCATGTTTTAAAAAACAGATTGTATTTGATCTAATGGTAAGCATTAGTTATTGGAGGAAGATTTTTAAAGCTTACTTTCTTCACTAAGATGCTGCATTTCTGCTTCTTTATAATGGCACAGGCTCTATGAATCTTTCAGTTGCCTGTGTCCTGATATGAAGCTGTATTAGCTTAGACAGTTTCACAGCTACAGTCAGTGGCTTGACTCTGCCTGATTTTAACGTGGGATTAGGTAGAAGAGAAGTAAGTGATGACTAAGGTACAGCCTGCTTCAGTCTGCCCTTAAGAATCATGGAATCAGCTTGCTTGGAAGACCCCATTAAGATCAAGTCCAACCTTTAACCCAGCACTGCCAAGTCACCACTAAACCAGGTTCCTAAGCATCACTTCTGTATGTATTTTAGATACCTCCATGAATGGTGACTCCACCACTGCCCCGAGCAACCTTTCTCAGTGCTTGGCAGCCCTTTTGGTGAAGAATTTTTTCCTAATGTCCCATTTAAACTTCCCCGACACAACTTGAGGCTATTCCCCTTGTTAGAAGAAGAGAGTAACCCTCAATTCACTACCTTTCAGGTAGTTGTAAAGAACAATAGAGTCTCCCCTCAGCCTCCTTTTGTGCAAGCTAAACAACCACAGTTGCCTCAGGTGCTCCTTATAAAACTTGTGCTCCAGACCTTTCACCAGCTTCTTTGGTCACACTCCAGCACCTCAATACCCTTCCTGTAGTGAGAGTCTCAAAAATGAATACAGTATTAGAGGTGCAGACTCACCAACGCTGAGTACAGGGACACAAACACTTCCCCGATACAAGCCGGGACGGTGTTGGCCGTTGTGTCACTGTGAATCAGTCTGACTTCAGGCCTCTTTCGGAGGTTACAGGTAGCACTAAAAATTGCACGGTCTGATCTACTGCTTCACAGTATTACGAAGTATAAAAATAGGAAATCTGAGACAAGTCTCGTTTTGTCAAGAAGACAAGAGTTAGGAGCATATTCAATGTTCAGAGTTCAGGAATGTCTGATGCAAAAGCAGCCCCATGCCAGACTGGCCCCTAAACCAGATGAATATTACAATAAGGCAAATTCTTGAAGCTGTCCTCTGAAAGCAGCGTGAACAATTAGCTGCTAAAATGTGGCTACTTCTCTCGCAGAGAGCTCCACCTATTGTCAAATTCGGGTACCGCAGCTTTTATAAAGAAGAACAACAGAGTTGGAGGTGGTGTTTTTACCAGGATCTCAGATAAATTGCCTTCTATCATTATAGCGTCATTCTGAGATTTGAAAACGTGTTTCTGTTTACAATTGCACAATTACACAATTCCGCAAGTATTTCACTCTGCAAATTTAGGATCGCAATTGCCATGAATTTTTGCCAGCTCTTTGTGTTCTACATTAATCACCGCAGAGAATTATTTTAAAACAATGAGAAGGCAGGCTGGAGAGTATAAACATATCTCCGGGGAAACTGATCCTTCAAATCATATTTTCAAGTCATTAAGCACTGCTGTTCTCATGACTTAGCAGTAAATCCACCTGCAGCAAAAAATAAAGTTGGCAAGTCTGAAAAGTTATACTTGACATCTATTTAAAAAACAAACATCAATTCAAGTTCCTGCACCACACCTTAATTTTAACAAGGCACGACATACCTATCTACTACCAAAAAGGCATCACTGGAGAGATTTCAGGCTTTTTCCAAAGAAAATATTCTTTTTTATAGCAGATAGGAATAAAGATTTATGGGATATATATTTTTAATAACATTATCACATATTCTTGGTTATAAACCAAAATTACTGGCCAGTGCTTGACAAAACTTCTATTTCTTAAAGAACCTGCCCAGAAAGGATATCTCTAGTCCTTCATATCTCTGTGTTATCATGGGCTAAAATCCAGCATGATTTTAGGCAGAGAGCACAACAGAGTCATCCCATTTTTATCTTATGCAATGATATCAGTGTTCTTTGTGCTATGCCACTGCAAGTTCAAGCTTCATCTTTTTTTAGTTCTGTGCCTTATGTTTTTAATACAGTTACCTTATAACATTCAGTCATTCCATTTCCTGGGGTAATTGTAAAAGTGTTTGGATACACAAATCCCATGTGGATCCCAGAATGACAAAAAAAAACAAAAACAAACCTACACTTGTGACTTGAGGATAAGCATCACAAATCTAACTTTACAATGCTGAGCCCCAGAAAAGAGGTTATGAAGAGAAGCAGGCTCCCTACTCCCCACTCCTTTCAGCCCCATATTATGGCTTTGATCTCCTCTTTACAGTCAGTAGAAGTCAACAATCCAGAATCACTTGTAATTCAGTCCCAGGTTAGACAGAGATGCTCATCACCACTACACTGACTGACTCACACTGCTACCTGACAGCATAAGAGCCTTTTCATCCTATCCAAGGGTGTCCAGACAAACCACTTGATTTCTGATACCTAAGAACAGACAGATTTGTAATCCAGAGTGGAGTGATTTGTTCTCTTAAAGTACAACATGTAATCATTTCCTTCAACAAGCAGTGATGTTGGAAGGTGCAGAGAGGTTAACAAGACAAATATTTAGAAACTGTAGCAGACCAGACTTCTACATTGATAATATCAACAGGGATAAACACAGTCCCTCTTGGAAGCTTTCTTATGTTGCCATAACAGGGTGTCCTGGTCTACACAGTGTGCAGATGAGGGAACAAGTAATGAAATCTTGAAGTTGGCAGTTCACAGGGATTGTTTTCATTGGTCACAACCTTCCCTGCCAATTTTGGCTCTTTAAATTGGAAGGCCTTACAGCTCAAGCAGTACATTTACCATGTGCCTGCGAGTAGTACTTGTTCTTTACAACCAGTACTTTCTCCTTCTTATCTGTCCACACCTGATGTAGCATTGAGACTGAAAAGAATCAAGTCAAGGGATTCCGCGAGCAGGTGAAAACCCACCAGTTTCCACAGTACATAGAGGACATCATCAAGTCTTATGCCTGTCTTAGGCTCCCTGAGCAGAAATAGCACCCACATACACCTAGGCTCTTCTCACTTGCTCCCTGTGATCGGGCAAGGAGCAGCGGATGTAAGCTGCAGGACAGGAGGTTCCACCTCAACGCAAGGGAGAACTTCTTTACTGTAACGGTCACAGAGCACTGGAACAGGATCCCCCCAGAGAGGTTATGGAGTCTCCTCCTCTGGAGACTTTCAAGGCCTGTCTGGATGCATTCCTCTGTGACCTCTATGGTCCTGCTCTGGCAGGGGTGTTGGACTCAATCTCTTCGGGTCACTTTCAACCCCTGGCATCCTGTGATCCTGTGACTTTGACCGTACAGCTCATCATGAGAAGCACGACATGGTAACTACTGCCTATCTCACCCACCCCTCTTTCTATCCTTCTGGGTAGGATCACTTATCCTTTAGGTGTTCTTGAAAACAGTATATGAGGAACATGGCACCATTATGAACCACACCTGTGAAGACATTTCTTCCCCAAAGAACTGTACTTACCAGCAATTATTCTTGAAGAATTGTCTCCACTCTTCAATGCAAACAACAGGTTGTCACTCCACAGCATAATTTGGGAAGTTTTGTTGTCTGCCTGTGTCTTTTTTCATGTCTCAACAAGAGTAAAATTCTAGAGGAGGAGAATTGGTAGGAATCAGTTGATGTCTTTTTTTATGATGGAAATGTGTAAAGACAGCCACCTCTGGTCATAGCTGATTTTGAGAAGAAAGAGATATCACAGTCACAGACAGTAACAGTTTCTCTACAGGTAGAAATATCTGTAAGACAAACAAATGTGCTTTGGTACTTTAAATGGTTAAAAACATGCAGGAAAACAGATCTGTTTTTCATGTTGGTTTGAAAAAAAGAGGAGTGGGATGATCATACAACCATAAGTATTCAGTTTGGTGGAAATCATGTTTAAATTTCTGGCAGCTCTGCCAAGTATTTTAATAGTTTGATAATATAATTGAGCCATTATAAAAAGAAAGATTTCTGAGCTGCCACAGTTCAGAAACTGAGTTGCTTGGTTTGTTTTTGTTGAATTAGGCCTTAAGTAATTGCAAAGTAACAGCTCGGCAGCTGCTACAGAGGTCAAATTCCCCAACACTCCAAAATATTCAACAATCTCAGTCCAATTTAATTGCTTTCTAAAGGTGCTCAATATATATGATGATTTTAACACAGTTCTAAAAAGCATCTCATGTCTATTTCTTCCTCCAGGAAGACTTAGAAGTACCTATCCCAAGGTATTTCATTAAAGAAAGGCTGGAAGTCCTGCAGCAGAGAGAGAAACTCCTCGATCAAATTTTACTTAGTGCTGGATTGCAAACACAGGTAAGAGTACCATATACCTACATAATAAACACACTTAATTTATTTAGGTTCAGGTGTGTGACTATAACATGAGCCACTGATGTGAAAAGTACTTCTGTAACAGTTAGGAAGTTTAAAGGCTGTTTACAGATAAAGCACAAATAGAAAATAACATTACGTTTTCCTGTCCAACAATATCCAGTCACATCTTGAGTCTGGTTAAGACTGAAGTTAATTGACCCTGGTTTATGTATGAGTGTCAGAGAAAGAGCAGCACTTTGGCCAAGTTTAGTAGGAGCTTTATTTGTCTAGCTAACTCTCATCACATAATTAGTTCTACTGAAGTCAAGTTGGGCTTAAGATTTACTGAACCAGAATTCCTAACTGGAACAGGCAGAACTCAGAGTTCAGGTCAGCACAACCATTAGCATTCAGTCATTTATAACCTCTGCACAATGGCTGTGGCCTTTTTGGTACAGCTATAGAGCTGCAGCTGCTGGGAGGGGTAGAAAATTGAGTTTTGGCAGAGCAAAAGTCATTACAGAGAAGTCCATGAGCACTCCAGTAAAGACTGTTCTGGATCTGATATACTTTTGACCTTTTGGAAATGGCGCATTGCCTACAAGCAGTCATTCCTAACCCCTGGAAATAAACAGCTATGACTACACGTCTGGTTAACTTACATTCATAGGTGCTGTAGCCATAACTGACAGTTCTGATCAGACCACTTTGTCAAACTGCTGCACTGCCCCAGTTGTTGAATTTCTCACCAGCAGTTTTACTGGTAGGGGAACTCCACATATTGATCCCACAAAGCAATGGAGGGGATGTTGCCCAGGAAAGAAACAGCATCAGTCAGAGGCAGTCTGCAGAGACACAGCACAGACTTGCTGCTAGATTACTTTAATGGGCAGCTACAGTCCTCTTGACCTCCACAGCAAATCTCTGGGTAAATTCCCTGCTCTTCTAATAGTCTGATAGTGGTCTGTGGCAATCCTTTGGCATATTAAATCTTTGCTCTACTGTCATCCATTTTCAGCACAGCATCTGTTACAGATATATCTGGTGTGCAGCCAATTCACCTGGGACCACCAGACTCTGTCAGGGTCTAAAGTCCCCTTTTCCATGATGCTGCTAGAGAAGCACAGGATTTGATAAACACGAATAAAATAGTCTCACACAGCACAAGTCCAGCACCTTGCATTGCACTTCCAGTTCAATCACCACTGGGATTGCTAGAGGGTTGTCAGCACTTCTAGATGCATTGTACAAGCCATGTACACGCAGGAAATCCTAACTGTTGTGTAACAGACCACTGCATTCTTCAGTGTCCCTGGCAGTGCTGTTACAAGCAGTTTAACATAGATCGAAACCAGTGAAGTTTATCAGAGGAGTCTGCTCTGCAGATTTTTTTTTATCCTTGTGTGTAATTCTGTTATAGAGAGTCCTGCTGGAAGTGTAGTGTAGTGAGCCTCACACAATATAAAAGTATTAAATGTGAACTGTCTCCAACTAGGGGATTAACATAAAGAAAGGACAATAATTCATCTTTTCCATAGGGAGCATGAGGGGTTAACAAGAGTTCTTGAGTGAGAATGGGAGGAATCTCTTTCCAGCTGTAGTATTCTGTTTTCCCCAAACCTCTTCTATTTGGGCTGGGCTGTCCTTCCATTCAGCAAGAGAGCTAGCTGGAGCCCAAAAACACCACCAGAAGACCACCCTTACAGAAAGTAAAAGGAAGGTATTACATAGTATAAGAATTTCTTATTTTAGGTGAATTCTGTGGTTCTTCATGTGCTTGTTTGGTTGGTTGTTTTTTCCTCAAATGGATAAAGTTCTGAAGTATTCATAAGCCATAAAGAGCCATTGCTTCCCACTATAGCATCAGACCTTCCTTAGCACACATAAACACATCAGGTTTTCTTTATCCTAAAGGTCCTCAGGAAAACATCTCTCAAAATATCAGACTTTCAAGATAGTGCAAGATGGGACCGAGTCTCTGCTGTTTGTGATGGGGATTTTGTTGCCTTAGAGAATGAAACTATGAATAAACTTCTTGCAGATTTTTTTTTTCTAAACTGAGGTAAGAAATTAACAGAGCATGTAACTCTAGTACTTTGTTTTGTCTATTCCTTTTTGCTGTGCTGTTGAAGAAACCTGTCAAAACCATGACATCTGAAGAAGCCACAAGAGTGATCCAGGTTGCAGAACGAGCTCGACAAGGCCGTCATCGAGCAGCGTTCATGAAGAAACTTTACCTTGAAGACAAGAGACAAAATCAAACTGAACCTCAGGTTGAGATGGGTCCAAGTCCAGATGATGCCGCCACTTCCATTCAAAAGGTGAGATGTCTGATTTAGCAGTTCTGGCAGAACCAAGAGATGTGTTGTTCAGAAGCACTGCAGTAGACAGAAACACGTGGGAAGCGTTCTGAAATGATGGCTGGCAGGGTGCCTAGCAAGGTGAAATACATCATTTAAACTACTTAACAAAATGAGACAGGACCCTGGATGTAAGATCAATGCAAACAGTCCTGCACTAGCAATGCAGGATGACTTTATAACCTACATGTTGTTTTTCCATTCTGATTTTTACGACCTCAGTTGCTCTTTCTGGCATCCCCTTGGAATCCAGTGCATCTCAAAGAATTCATGCCTTTTCCTGTGATCTCCAGGGGGAAAGTTCATTCCATATGTTGAAAAGATGACAAAGGGAAATCAGTGCTGAATACCAGAAAATCCTCGTGCATGAAAAAAATCTGACAATTGAACCTAATGAGAACAGGAGCTCAGTCTAAATTCTGAAGTGTAAACACTTCTAGAAACCCTGATATAATGTTTACAAGCTAAATATCCCAGCATGAGAGGATAACAAACCTCAGAATTTGTGGTGTTTTGGGGTTTTTTTTTCTAATAGCAGATGGCAACCTGTTAAAGAGTAATAGTTTCAATTGTATATTGTGCCTTTCCTTCCTCTATTTGTTTTTTCCTGTGTCTGCCACAGTAAAGGAAGCTGTAACAAGGCCCATTTATCTCATCAGCGTCTTGTTTACAATTCAGGTTTGGCGTGGATATAACCAGCGCAAGAAAACACAGAAAATGAGAGAAGAGGAAATGATATTTCTGGGGATGGTAAGTAGTGCTGCCTAGAGGATAGAAAATGTCACAGTCTGCTTGTTCTTCAGACTTCTGTAATTTAGCAGGAGATGAGAAATTAATTTCTAAAATTCTTGCTATTTTAAGAAGAGTCTCTAAGGGGTACAGAACTAAACTGAAATGATAGGTGGCACAGAGGTAGCACAGTTTGTCTTATGCTGCATGCTTTTGTGCTATGTACACACAGCCCAATATATTTGGCAGATGTAAAAACAGACATTGTAGAATCTACCCCAGCTTCTAAGGAATCTGACCCAGGTATGACAGAGAACGGAAATTTTATTAATCAAAATTTAATTAATAATTCCAAGACATTTGAGCTGCCTTATTCCTGGGGTAGAATAAAAGCAGAAAATTGGTCTTCTCCCAGCTCTTTGAAAGCCACTGGATATGTATATCAAGAGTAGGTAAAAGGGACATTAGAACTGCTATGTTAATACATCAGTATTTCCTTAAGTCTGTATAAAAATAACCAGAACATTCCTCACATCGCATTGCACAATTAAAGGAACTGAACAGCTGTCCATGATCACTTAGATCACATGAATCATAGAATGCATTGGGTTGGAAGAGACCTTTAAAGGTCATCTAGTCCAACCCCCCTGAAGTGAGAGAACATAATGAAAGCATCTTCTTCCTCCCACAATTAGAGAAGGTACATCTCCTCCTCCCACCAATATCTTCCTTTCTAACAAGTACCCGAGAAAAAAGGAAAAACTCTCTTTACAGTTGACATTTTCCTTGGCCACCACTAATTCTTCAGGTGCCTTCATCGAGCACTAACAGGTGTCAAGCCTCACAGCTCCCCTCAAGCTCCAGCTACAGTAGCATAGCCCTTTTACCAAGTTCTAGTCAAACCGCTCCTTATAGAAACATCAATCACTGCTCTGTGTTTGGTAGCTTTATGTGTCCCTCCATGTTCTACAGTTCTTAAAAGACTGACTTTTAATTTTGAATTAAAACATGCTTTTTGCTTCTTCCAGAGAAATTGGTAGTGTTTTTTGCCCAGCAGTGGAATTGCCCTTAGCTACATTCTGAGTTTATGAAAACTAATTGCACCTATAGCATACATCTGACAAACACATTTTATCACTTTTTAAAATGACCTTAACATTTTATCTTTAGGAAGCAACATGCACATTCACCTAAGTTTTACCATGTTAAATACAGATAACACATTATGGATTATCGTGGGGTTTTTTCTGCTGGTCATTAAGTGTGGCCAACATAGCTGAACAGAGATTTAGGTACCAATTCTGCCTCTGTTTAGGTCTGTACTAATTAAAATCTTGGGAAACTTTTTGTGTTCAACTGGTGAATATTTGAGATGTACTGAAAATTAATAAGAAATTATGCCTTGCCTTTTGCAAAACAAAAGATCATCTCCTACCATATCCCAGGACTGGTTTTGCCGAGTCTTAAAACTAGAGCCTGGCCTCATTTATTGGAATCATAGAATCATAGAATGGTAAGGTTGGAAGGGACCTCAAGGATCATCTAGTTCCAACCCCCTGCCATAGGCAGGGACACCTCCCACTAGTACAGGTTACTCAAGGCCTCATCCAATCTGGCCTTGAACACATCCAGGGAGGGAGCATCCACAACCTCCCTGGGCAACCTGTTCCAGTGCCTCACCACCCTCACTGTAAAGAACTTCCTCCTAACATCTAGTCTAAATCTCCCCTCTGCCAGATTTAGAAGCCAAGCACTCTTCATGGTGTCCAATGGTAGGAGTAACCGATAACTAGGATGTAAATAACCTAGTTCACAGGGAGGAAATCTATATGATCATAGGGATGAGGGGAATTGAAACCAAACACATATGTGGTATATTCATTTCCTGACCTCCATTTAGGACCAAGAGAATTAATGTTTGCAACTCTGCACTCAGACTCATTACTCTTTATCAAGTACATAATCAAAGGATGTAAGGGGGAAAAAATGATACCTCTAAATAATCTGTTCATCTTTCTAGTGTTTTCATAATCCCCATTTGTGTTTCCCTTTTACTTTTCATGCTGCATTCCCTTCTGTGGTCTCCAAAGGAAATGAGTGGCAAGCTGGTTCACACTGATAGATAGGCAGTGAGCTCCAAAGGTCAGGTCCCTTTGATGTATGATCACGTCAGCCCTCTAAAAAATGACCACAGATCTTCATGTGTAAATATGTTGAATTTGCTTTTCTAATGCTGCAGGACTTAGATAAATTAGAAGACTTAGCCATCCATTACTCCCAAGTCCTTCCCAAAGGAGACCTGACTTTTACTGCAATAAATATAATTTCTCTTATTACAATGACTGTTTTAAAAACTGTCTTACTTTCACATAAAGACTGCTTCGTAAAAAAAGAAGTAGTCCATTTGAAGTTCTGAATAATGATTTTTAGAAAAAAGTCTGTTGTGTTTGCTGAAAAAAAAAGTATGGAAATACATGCAAAGAGCAAGAATTTTCCAGTCTTTTACTTAATTCAGCATTATTTTCTTTACTGTCTGCTTGCTTCAGATAAATTTGTGTATCTTTTCTGGAATTTCTATTTCATCTTTTGCTCGATGACAGAGCAGAAGCCTATGTTTCAGAGATTTTTCTTGGCTCACAAGTAAAACCTCATTATTGTTATTATTTATTAAAGATTAATTGCAAACAGCATGATTCCCTTAGCACATGTTTTTCTAAATCTCTGATAAATCACCATTTGCAATACTGCTTTAATTCGCAAAGAGAAGCAAGCCTCACTAGGAGCACATATATCTTCATAACTGTATCCTGACCTGTTTCCTGATCTTCCTCGCGTTCTTGCCACAATGCTGTTTGCTACCAGCTCCAGCATGACCACTATAACCTGGGTTCCAGGCACAGACCTGTGTTTAAGCTGCATCTACACAGTGATGTTGCAAGAAAGCACATTAGATGGTCTCGAAAACATGCACGTGCTGTCCAAACAGACCTGCATTTCCTTCCTCTACTTACTGTCACAGCCCAGTTGTAACCTACCCTTTTTCCAGTTTTAAAAGTGGTGCATACTACCACTTGTCTGTTTCTGCCATTTATAAATTCCCTTTCATTAAACACACCCCAGCTACAGGCTGCTGTGATTGTTTCATTTTGCTGCGGCCACTACCTATCAGCCCAGTGTAACTGGATGTGTGAACTGGTTTTTGGCAACTGCTTTCTCTCAAGGTGGTGTAAAACAGCCCAGACCTAATAACAAATCTGCACTCAGTGCTGCTCTCCCTGACAGACTCTTGGGGAAGTTATAATCTCAAAACGCAGGCTACTGGAAAGAGAAAAAAGCTGCTTATAACACAAAATGTTAGGATAAACAGTTTGCAATCAGACTGATTTATGGGAAGGTAGGAACAGCCTAGGAACAAGGAATACAAAAAGACAAGACAGAAGCTGTTCCATTTTAGGGCATCAGCCTACTGCTGCCACATTGAGGCAGTACTCTGACGGCCTGGAAACATACTGTTGCTCATGTTTTCAGTTAAAGAGCACAAGCAATCTATTTTATTTGAGCCAGTGCTTAAACAATTTAGTGGACTGAGCTCTGCATGCTGTGGATGTGCACATGTGTAAACATCTCCTGGTCTCACAGACACATCTATTGATTTACAGTTACACAGCTCTCACACTGCTCTATTCCATCATTTCAGTTCCTACCAAAGAGTTAGTGGCACATTATATGCTGACCCCTGATTTTTTCACATGCTATTTCCACCATTCTATATATCCTTTTCACATGAAAGGGTTTGTGTCATCTTAAATTTAAAAAATGTCCTCTCCTCCTTACCTCTTTTAAGCATAGCCTAATTTAGGCATGTTGTGTTGGATGATGCTTTTATTTATATCTGAGAAAGCATTCTTTTGAACATTCCTTATTATCTGAATTCCTGATAAATATAATTCATTTCATCCAATCAGAGAAAACAAAACCCAACAAATTAGCATTTCCCAGAACAGCCTTCTGCATAAACATTATAAACTATGGCTAAATAAATGTTATATGGGATTTAGCAAACTGCAAACTCTGTAGGTAAATGAAATTTGAAAGCTTTCTTCAGCTCTTGAAAGTGAGCGGTTCCAGTAGTGGTACACACCAGGCCTGTTTTTGTCAAGCATAAGATTAAAAAGACTTTTGTTTTACTTGCAACTTAGATGACATTTGGATGTCAGCGCAGAGGTATGTGTTATTTCACCAGGTATACATATACATCTAAACAGTGACAGCTAATCTGTCCTGTTTTCAATAGAAATTTTAAACCTGCTTATTTTTGAAATAGAAGGACGCTGGGAAGCAAGAAACCTGCTAAATAATTTGGCTTTCATTGGCTGGAGTCACACTAACAATGAAATCACTGCCTTTCAGGATCCAAAACATACTTGCCATTTTTAGCAGAAGTTTGACCGGGTGCCTAGGTATAATGTCAGAAATAAACAGAACCAAAATTATATAAAACTTATATGGTCATGAGTAGAAAGGTTTTCTCTCCACTTTAAATTTTCTCTTGTCTTATTAAGAAGTGCTACATGTCAATATTTAATTTATATAATAAAAAATTCTATAAACCAGCCATTTTTAATATTTTCCTAACAAGGCCTCTTACTACAAAAGCTTTGTTTGAATGCCTATGACAATTACTTTAATTGGCAAAGCCATTGAAGTGAATCATATGGTAGGGAAGCTTTAATGAATGCAATATATTTTGCTTAGTTGTTCCTTTTTTTGCCTAATTTAGGAATTCAGCCATATAATTGATGTGGCTATCACCATTTGTGTGCTGTGGAAACTATATGAATACAATCTTCATAAGACAGGAGACCTCTTTAAAGTACATTCTTCCCACAGCCAGACAAATTATATTGAGGAAAAAAGAAGGCAAGAGCATAACTAGCTCTGACAGCAAACTTTTAAAGATCATTTGGATCACAGTTTTAAATTGACTAGAATAAGTTTTAAAAATAGAACCTCAGTTGCTTAGTTGGTAAATTCTTTTAGTCTACTAATGAGGAGTTACTTGCCTGTGTCCAAATGTAAAGTCTCACTTTCACTACTGGTGAAAAATAAGTGACCATTGAAACGGCTTGGTTTAAAAATACCTAAGTTTCCTTAGGAAATGAAGCCCTCCAGAGGAGCAAACTATATTAGTACTGAAAGCAAGCCATCTACAACAAAATACTACACAACTAGAACATCTTTCAGAGGATTACAATTATGGGCAGTACTGTCTGCAGCAGAACATTTACTAAAGAATTCCCATAAAGCCATGCAGCATGTGTTTCAGGTCTAAGAAAAGAAGCTGTCCTAAATTAAGTACTCAATTCTAAAGGCTGCAGTAAATCCACCTTTCAGACATAATCTGAACGTTAGCCTTAAAACACGAAGTAAAATGAAATGTATTTATGTCTTTGAAATGAAGACTCTCTTCCAATGTAAGTGTAGTTGTAATGGAACAATTGAAGAGCAGTTAGTTCCACAGCATGGGGCCTTCTATATGTAGAACTGGAGCCTTAAGCATGTTCAGCCAGCCTGCACACCTCTAAGTGTTTTATAATGAACAATAAAGCAGGCTGTGTTGGAAAGAGCTGTTGAGCTGACTAAGCAGAAAGGTAGCTTTTCAAGCTAGGAGGGAGCCATCTATCCAATTGAGTTCTTAAGTCAAAAAGGGAAAATGTACAGTGACTTTGATCACACTGGCTTACCTGGGAGGCATAGGGAATAGCTTGCTTCTGCTGGTGGGTCTTCCACTTTCATAACACCTAAATTATCTTCTGGAAGGCTGGAGGAAGGAGGAGTAAAGAACAGAAGAATCTAACAGGGCTCTCATCAGCAGACTTGTGACGGATGAGTTGGAATAAAACTCTCTTTTAGACAAATGTCCATTTTGCCTTATTAATTTAAACAAGGATTTTAAAGACAAAGCCCATCAAACATTAGATAAGCATTTTAAGTTAATGGACCATGTAGTCCTATTTTCCCCACAAACTCGGGAATCTTCATATTATGTCCTCTTTTTACAGCAACATCAATTATTAATATGTATACTTTTGCTGACAGAGGACCACACTAAAAATGTGAGTTTCGTTATCCAGTTCTGGGTCATTAACTGTGAAAAGCTTGTAAATATAATGGTTTATTCACATGGGAAGCCTTCATTAAGATGCATTATTTTACAACTGATGTGGCAGCACTGCATTATCAAGTTCACTGTCTCCATCTAATATTTGTAATTTGTTTCTAAATGAGCTGCTGTTTGTAGGGCAAGTTAACAAATTTGAATTTCACATGGCCAGAGAAATTTCTTAAAGACGGGAAAATGCTTCTTCCCCCAAGGAAATGCCATTTATTAGTGTCTTACTGTAGAATGCCTCCCTTTGATTCAGAAGCAGAAACATTAGGAGTGCTGAGAGAAGTGATGTTAGAAATAAATTGCCTTTTGTCTTCCTTAACGTGCACATTAAGTATAGAGGGCTATAAAAGCAGCACTCATCATATGGTCTCAGTATAACTCTTTAGAGCTCCAGAACAAGCATGAGGACACATGTAAACTTGATTCGCAGTACTGGAAGGCACAGGTCAAAGAACGGCCAAGAAGCATTAATGATGTTCGAAATCTTACTCTCACAGCATCCATCTGTCTTGGCACTCCTCTTCTGCTATTTCACGACCTGTTTTCTCTTGCATCCTCAGATGACCAAAGCTTCTTCAGATGTGCTTCCTTCTGAAGTCTCCTCTCTGACAATAGCACAGAAATTCTGTCAGGGCTGTCACGCAGACTCTATCTCCATGTGAAGATTCAACAGTATTTGAAGATGAATACAAGGTCCCAGGTTTTGCAGTTGCCTCCTCATTGCTGAGGCAATGTTAGGAATGTGTTGCATTCTGAAGTTGGTGAGATTCAGGATGACACATACTTCTGCTATTAGGACAACACCACTGCGGAAGGAAAGGTTGTCACAGGACTTTCTTCAATCACAAAGAAAGAAGGTGGAAGCGATGTCCTCCAACTCACATGTGCTATTCATAGCCTTTAAGGTGTTGTAATAGTCTAAAACATTTTGCATCACCCATTGTCTGCCTGTGGACTTCATTTTCTTTCCTCAGTTTGTCTTCTGCTTAAGAAAAGCATTTTCTATGGAAGTACATCACAAACAACCAACAAATTGTAGGGAACTGACAACTAAAACAATAGTACCGTTACATCCTCTGGACATCTTGTTATATCTCTTCAGCAGCTCTTTCCACTTTATTTTTAGGTTGAGTTGCTATATTCACTTCCACACTCAATTTAACTCCTTATTCACTACAAATACTTTACCAACCAATTCCTGTCCTTGATCAGTCACACTCATAAGCACACTAGGGTCATTCTTGTAAGCTGGGGAAGCAGTTTTTAAGCTAGTTTCCATTTTACTTGTTAGCCCTCACACACATTTTTCTTAAGTCAATTTTTTTTTTTTTTTTTATGATGGAATCACAGAGATTTCATAAAATGGCTTAGAATGTAAGGGACCTTTGAGATCATCTATTCCAACCTCCCTGTCATGGGCAGGGAGGCCTCTCAACTAGAAACAAAATAGAAAGTCAGGCCAGCTATATGTTCACCTGTAAGGTTGTACCTAACTAATAACTGTGTCATGATTTCCTTACTGCCCTTCAGCACTTGTGTACTTCTCCTCCAGAAGAGAAGTCAACCTTCAGTTCCTGACATGTTGGACTCCTGATCTTTACTCATAAACAGAGTGCATTGCATATGTTCCACATTAGACAGCCACAGATCTTCAGGACTCATTTATCACAGCCAGCTCTGCCCTTCATTTCATGCTTTCCCTCACCCATTCGAGCTAGAGCATATCACTGCCAAAGCTTTTGCACTACAGGAGGAGTCTCTGGTTTGCCAGCTGTCTGTCCAACACTAGGCCAACTTCAAAGGATGTCATTTGTTATTAATGTATCTCCCTGCTACTCATCACAACAGCCTGCCTGGCAGTGTTGGCTCCCACTCAGATCAAGTGACTTTTCATACCTGCCATGTCATCCTATCTTGTTGGCTCCTCTCCAGCACCTGGCCTTCCCTCCAGCTTATCTGGCCTGTCTAGTTCTGAGCAGACTCCACTTTCCCAGCAGTGGAAGCAATCAGGCAACACCACATTTCGCATCAGCAACAGCCTTTTCCTCCATGTAAATAAACCTTTTTTCCATCTACTTTAATTTAGAAAATAGTAATAACAAGAAATCAACAGGGTTAGGGAAGGG
>VWZE01025400.1:61689-87057 GCA_013396675.1 Eubucco bourcierii | reverse complement strand
AAAAAAAAAAAAAAAAAAAAGCCAAACCAACCAAACCAATAACAAAACCCACCCGCACCACAACAGCCAAATGAGAATATAGTCTTACCAACTTTCCCTGTTCTCTTTTCTTTAGTGGATTATCAACAGTGGGTAGTTGGACTCTTGTTGGTAGAAGTGCTTCCTGTTTCTTTTTTTCTTTTTTTTTTTTTTTTTCTTGTAGTAAAACAGTCTCTGGAAAGGAAAATTAAACAAAAATAAAGTATGAAGAGCAGATACAACAGGGATTCTTTTCATAAGCTGTTCTACAAGGTTATGTCTCAGCCTCTGGGCTGAGGGCAGCTCATAAACTTGTAGCAGTAGATGTTGATAACTGTATGACACGTAGCAGCACAAATATTTACTCAGGCTAGATTTAGGCAACCAGTGATCTGTAGTCTTGTTGGTATCAGCATCTGAGCCATCTGGTTTAGAACTACCTGGACTGTGTTCACACAGTGGATCCAGGACTCAAGAGAGATAGGGTCTGTATTAACTCACTTAAAGATAAGAATCTCCTGCTTCTGGTCTTGCTCATGTGGGCATGTTCTTGCCAGTTCAAACTGAGCCTTTTTTGACTTTGGTACTGATGAAAGATATCTGATAGTAAATTCACAAGCTCCCTTAAGACCCAGTGGAGAACAGTTCACAGGAGGAGCTAAGCAGAGAAGAGGTTGAGATGGCAGAGCAGTTCTCTTTTCTGTGGTACCTGCTGTCCACTTTGTTCTGGTCCCATGCTCACCAACTTCTTCCTTTGTTACGGCTCTGGTCCTCAACTGCCTCCTTGGCTGGTTGGATCCACCTCATTATACAGAGACCCGAGAAGGTTGGGAGTGGAAAGACAAAAGGAATTCTTTTCCACATCTTAAAGAGCTGATGTGGTCAGGTGGGTGCCAGGGTCTGTACAGAAGAAAAGGCCCTCATATCCAGCACTTAAGATAGAGGGGAAACAACCCCTTCCCAGCACCAGTGAGATGTACATCTGGTGAGAGTTTCATGATATATCACTCTTAAATGTCCAGCTGCACACTGTATAGGAGCTTGTCTTTCTCCATCAGATTCACATCAGCCCCACTAAAGCTGTTAATAGACTTGTGCCCCTGACATGAAGTTGTTTAGGCCTGTGCATTGATTCTGTCACTTCTCAAAGGAGATGAGAGAACCTTCTACCCACTCAGCAAGGCATAAGCATTCAGCAGACTAACTGTGTTCACAGAAACTCTGATTCTGTTCCTTTTCTTGTGCTCCCATGTTTCTTTCCTGTATCCCTTTTCTTCTCCTTCAGCTAGAAAACCTGTCTAAATGAAAGTTAGAAAAGCTGTACCTTCGGCTAGAAAACCTGTCTAAATGAAACAGTCCTTCCCCAGTTTCCCCTAGTGAGCATCTGGTTAAAAGTCTTGTAGGTTGTCCTCTGCACATTTTGCAGTGTCTGTTCAGTTCACACCATATGAGGTGCGAAAAGATATTAAAGAGTCATGTTGGCTCTAACTGGCTCATCTCTGGTAGCAACCCTGCTACCAATACCTCTAGGAAGTAGTACTCTGACAAGAACTTCTCAGAGAAGGAAGCCCTTGAGCATTGCTGTAGTGAAGCAAAAGCTGAGTGAGAAATTGCCCAAGGGAAGTAGATCTCATTTCTAGATCTCGGTCTGGGAAGCAAGTTTCATGGGTCCTTGTCTAGTTTCCAAATGAGTGCTGAGACAGCATCATTAGAGGCTGCTCTGAGGTTCCTTTAGCATTAGTAAAGCAAACAATAGTGAAATCCAGGTGAAATAGAAATGAATAGCCTTGATGGCAGTTTGGTTGTACTTTAAAATAGGCACTGGTGAAGGCCAGGATCAGAAACATTTCACTTCGGTGGAAAATGAGAATTGAGTGGAGTTAACATCTTGGGGTGAAAGGCAACACTTTGGGTCATATATTCAGGAAGAAAATAATGCTGCTGTCTTGCAGCAGCATGTGCACAAGCTGCTCCTCTTGTTTCCTGCTGAATATTTTCTCAGCAGCGGCCTTGACCAATTCCTTTTGCACAGTGCGAGTCACATATCACAGATGCAGAGAAGGCAGTAAATTGCTTTCCTGAACAGGGCCTCTGCGCTTACTTTGGAGGCTCTGCAATCCCACTGTGTGCTTTCTGAAACCAAGTTTGCTTGGCACTTGTTAGTGATTTTTGGAACCTGGTTGAAGCATGGAAAAACACCAACAGATCTTAAATATAAGCTGGCCAAACATTTGATAGAAGCTTTTTTAATCTTTGCGGGAGCCCTCTGGAATGAGGACTTGGAGCACACTAGAAAATACATCACAAGAGCAAGGAGAATGCATTACTAAATTATTTTGAGATGTGCTGATTAAGGATAATTTCCACACATTCTGAAGGTAAAAGCCCAGGGTAGAATTGCACGGGTTGGTTTTTTTTCTCATGTAAACCGAGAGCCCTAGGCTTTTGTTCACATATGCTGCCACCTATATGTCAGACAGTCACTAACTCTGAAGAGTGAAACACATTGTATCACCAAACCAGATTATCACATTTTCTCCTAATTTCTAGTCTTACGTTTGACATACTCAATCAGACATGATTGGTACTTCCCAAGTATGTAATAAAAACCTTTTTTCCAGAAGTCAAAAAAACCTCCAAAGTTAGTTTATGAGATAATTTAAAATATATATTTGCCTCTCCCCTTACAAGGTAGTAATAGCTCATAAAACATGGGGGACATCTTAACTTTAATCAAACACTGCAAACTAAAAAATGCAAAGATTCGGACCACCCACACAGATGGTATTTTTCATGCTTCTGTAGTTGCATACCAGAAAGACTTTTCATTTTTCTCTTTCAAAGTACACATGTAAAGTCAATCACGAAGCAGAAATTACGGTGAGACTTTAAACTGGCTTAGAATCCCTTCTTGCCAAAGTTATCAAATCATGGGAAACTTGGGGAGCTATGATTTTTGTTACTGTATTTGGGAGGGGCGGGGGGGGGTGTTTATTCTTTTGTTGTTGTTGTTCCTCAAGGGAAGTTGATTTCCTAAAGGAATCTGAGCAGCTGCAACAAAATACCAGGAAACTAGTGACCAAGCAGTGCATATAAAAATTTAAGTGAACAAATTAAAAACAATACTGGCTAATTAAAAAGTACCAATGGGAAGTCCAAACATTTGAAAATTCAATTAAAAAGTCTCTGGCACCCTTCTGACATGGATAAAGCTGACATTTGCAGAACAGCAGCTTTCTCACCTGTCTCATTGAGATCCCAGGATCCCACGCTGGAAGGCTTGTTTTTGTACATTGCAGTGCTGTTAATTAACGCCAAAACACTAACAATAGGCCATTGTGTGCATCCAGGCACTTTTTATGAGCAAAGTTTTTTCCTGGCTTTTCACAAATAAATTAAGACTTAAGCTCAGATTCACTGCTGACCTGGCATTCCAGTTTATGTTAAGCTTTTAGTTCATACCTTTCATTTTCTCCTATCTTTTTCAGGCTCTGCCTCCTCACTTAATGACAGCAAGTCCTTCGCAGATGTGTGCCAGCCAAGTAAATGCTCTGCAAAGTGAGGTCCAGGAGAGACAAGAGAAGGTACCCATCAAGGACAAGTTAAGAGAAACGGAGGGGCTTCACATCAAGGAAACTCTCCAGGATCAGATTGGCCAGTGTCTCCTGGAGAACTGGTAAGGAGAGAGAAACATTTTCCCTCTGACAAGTCCATTTGCCCCAAGGAGCCTGACTTCTGACAAATCACAAAATCCATCTTGCAGTGATGATCCTAGTTCCAGGTTCAGAACTAGTTCTGCATCATCTGCAAAGCTAAGTTCCTGAGTGGCAGGACTCTGAAGTGTGGAAACCAGATTAGTGTATAGCTCCTCGCACAGCCCAATAGGGATCAGAGAGGCACCTTGAATGACAGACTGCAAAATTAGCCCCAGAAGAATTAAAGTGGGGACACGTTCAGTTTGCATGTGTTAGCTTGAGCACTGGCTTTCTAGTTATAAGAAGCATGCTTAAAGTTTAGGAGCACTGACTTTTTTTCCATGTCTGAATAAATAAAATTTAGGAGACAGAACGCACTCTTCCATGAGCTAGAAATATAATTATTGGCTATAGCAACCCACATCACGTTGCCAGTACTGCAATTCATGTGCCTGGTACAGGTCTTATCCAGCAGCCAATATGACTCTGCAGTACTTTTGCACTTGAGGCCTTCAAGACACTCCTCCAAACGTAACTCTACTGAAGTAGTGCTGCTGATCTCAGTGAAACTTCACGTCTCAGTAGAGTTAAGCACATACTTACACCTTTTTAATCTGAGTGCTGACATCTACAGTTCTCTCAGGAAGTTTACTTTAGCTCAAGAAGTTTGGAGACTGGCATTTTTAATATGACAATATTAAAGCCTTGTACCAAGGAATGTAGGCTGCTTTTGGAATAGAGGTGATTTTCCAGGATTTACTCCATCCAGTGGATTAGTATGTAGTAGTAAATTGGAAAGCGGCACCCAAAAGTTGCAGGATTTAGCAGCACAGTTTCAGTTGCTCTGAAAACATGCTTCTTTCCAGTGTTATTGTGTCTTGACCTGCTTTGTGATGTTACAGGGCTCATACTTGTCTTGTGAAATATTGTCATGTCCATTAATCATTCAGCATTTTTCAGTGTACTGGACCAGCCTTCAGCTTGCAGTTTCCAGTTGGAAACACAAATGCATTCTGATAGAATCTTGCTCTATTTACTCCTTGACCCCTTTAATAAGGTTTTGGTACCTATGTAACAGTGTGGTATTCACTGAAGAAAGAAATAGCAATGTCATAGGTCTGCCAAAATCTGTTTCTCCTTTCTCTTACTTTTGCCTCATAGATACTCAATACTCTAGTATATTTTTACCCCATCTAGCTCTCCTTTACAAAGACCTGTTAGTTTTACAAATCTCAGTTCTCACAAAGCACTCCTCCTTTCCCTAAATCAATCCTGTTCCCAGGACTTGCTCTGCACATTTCTTGAGCTAGCATTTCCTGCTGCTCCCCACAACTCACAGTGCATTCTAAAGTAGAGAAAAATCTTATTTCCTTTGCTTAATATTACTCACTTAATAGTAATTCTCTAACATAGGTCAATCGTGTCCAATTAAGTCGATTCTACAGCTTGAGGAGCACTCGCTGAAATACTGTATGAACCAATAACAATGTTTCTCTAGGAGATTAGCAGAGAACAGTCAGTCTCCCAGAGAATAAGGCTGAGCCATAAACCTCTTTAAAGACAGTTATGAGACATTATTAAAAGTAAAATCCATTCCACGGAGACCCTTAACAGCAGAGCCAAGCAAGAGCTTAACCAATCCAAAGGATCGTTTGGAGGAAACCGAAGCCATCGTTCAGTCAAGGCAGGTGGAGAGGAATGGCTGAATGAGCAGTTCATCACAACCCTTGCTACCTAATGTATAAGCGACCTCAGTCTTATGTATGTATGAAATCCTCTGAAGATGTAAGGTGGAGTGTAAATGCTGAGCTTTCTTATTCAAGTAGCTCTTATAAGTGAAATGGGACCTCGCTGATACATTTGTATCCCAAGTGTGCCCAAGGGCACCACTTTAGGTAAGACTTCAAGGCTGTGGGCAGACATAGTCTGTATCCCAGCATATAAATATGTGATTAAGCAAGTTATAGGGAGTTCTTTAGCTAACCTTTAAGTTATCTGGTCTGGCCTAGTCAGGTTCAGTAGTCTTGAAGCTCATCTTGACTTGAAAATGAACAAAGATTAAAGCAGATGTTTGAATATAAGCAGTACGTTAACTGATCTTGCGTAACTCTATAGGTATGCTCTTCCTGAGCAAGTGATTGTGTTAAATGGGACTAAAATATACCCACACACAGAGATTATCTGTGCTTGTACACAACACTTTTAGTCAGACATGTTCTGCTGCTGCAACTGAGGCAGACTGAGAAAACAACTTCCCTTTAATCTTGTAGAATAACCAGAGTGAGATGCTTCTCAACCCACCCATCTGAAACAATCTGATATTTAAAAATTGCTAACCAAAAAGCAAGCTGAATCTTACCATTTTGATAGAGCACAGTAAAAGTGATGCTGCATGTGTAGTTACATGGTGTATTTGGGTGCAGGGTCATATCTGATGGCAGAGTGGCAGTTACAGACTGGTACAGTTATAGGCTGGTAGATCATACTCCCAGTTACTCTCATCTTTTAAATTAACTGTCCATCATTATCTCTAGAAATCAGTAAGGCACATTTGATTGATTTTCTAAAGAAATATTCTGGTGATTTAGTGGTGTGGTAGATAAAATTCTGCCCCCAGTGAAACCAGTGGGAGAGCTGCCATTAGCTTCAGCAAAGGTTGGACATCACCCAATACTTTAGTTCATTTTAATTCAGCTGAGTGATGCAGTGATTTATTGGACTGAGAGGAGTCAGAGTGAGCTGCCTGCCATCCTGATCTTCACAGGAGACCTCTATATAAGTGACCAAAATAATTTTCCTCACAGACTTGCATCCAAAACAGGTTGGAAGAAGAAAAAAAAAAAACAAACAACCCACCCAAAAAAAAAACCCCCAAGCTACAAGTTTCTACACGTGGGAAGCATATGTGTTGTGAAGAGCCAATCTTTCCATGTGTATGCCCAAGACACTGCAGAACTAGTAGGAGTTGTGTCCTGCTCCTGCCTGGCCTTCTGAAGAGTGGCCAGATCTGAAGTGTCAAGGTTTACATTAATTATTACCTGCCAGGATACATTTTGGCTCTCCACTAAGCCAGACTACAAGATCAACAGCTCAATGTAGTTTATAAATCATTCTTTAAACTAGGCTTTTTGACAGAGTTTACCCTTTTTCATAGTCTGTTAAATAAACTAAAGGGGAACAAAGATTCTTTTGAGTACATTTTCCTGCATATTCTAAAGAAAATGAACCCAAACATCCATATTTTATCCTTAAATTGCAAAAGGATGTGATAGGAAATACAATTAGCAGGTATTGTCCTTCAGCACGGCTGCTACTAGATTACAAAAGCAATGAGTACATAGTAAATTTCTCCACTTGTAAGAGCTGCTATAAATATTTTCCACTTTCTTTGCATAAGGGCACTTCTATGGCTTCAGTAATTTCAAAACTCAGGACAGCTTCTCGTGAATATAGGTTCTAAAACAACAAAGTAAAGCAATACTGAAAGGTATGGATTAAATGAAAACATTTCAGTTGCTTATTGTAAACCCACTGTAGAGAAGACAAAATATTTTTGGTATAACACTGTGCATTTCACTGCCTTACCATCCACTGTTCTGTTTATCTCTGTTGACTTCCATGAGGTGGTTGTTATTTGGCTTGCAAATTGTTCACATAAAGCTTTGTGGATGTCTGTCTGGCCTTGTCCCTGTGCATCACACTAGAAAATAAAAATCTTTTTTTGGTGTGTTATTTTAATGAAAGCACCATGCAGTATACCTGCAGGCCTCCCTTTTTTCAAGACAGTTACATGAGTCTTAGGGCAGGAGTACAAACGTTCCAAAGTTAACAGTTGCTACCATTATATACATCTGAGTTGGGATTTTAATCACTTGACTCCACAGATTCCATCCATTACATTAATAACAGAGTTTCATATTAAGATATAGCAATTGCATAGCTGGAGGTTTAGTTTCAATTTCCTGTACTATTCCAGAACAAAACCATTTCTCTCTAGTTTTACATTCAGGGATTTGCACTGTGTATGCAAAAATCCCTCTTCATCATCATCATCTCTGCTTTTTACCTGCTGCACATAGCAACAGTTCCCAAATTACAAATCTTCCTTGATCATCCTTAAAATAAATACTTTTTTTTTTCTTTAAATGTGTTGAGGAGAGAAGGATCCCCTTATTATAGAGGGAACCGTAGTAGTATCTTTGTCTGAGAAAAGTCTTCCCTGACAGAAATCAATACAAAGGATAAGAAATCAAGATGAGGGTTTTATTACAAGAGATAGCCTCAAGAATCACAGGGGAGAGCCTAATACACAGGCCTTGCTATAATGTGTCTTATGCCCTCTAGCTGTAACAAATTATGCTGTGGATTTCTTGGAGGATTTATATGCTGCTGCTCAGCGCTCTAGGGAGCATTTCATCAGTGGCATTGCTGACCTAATAACAGGGGATCTAAGTAATAGCAACTTTTATGTACGTTATGTGTTATTCCCATGGATCTGGGGATTGGTTTTCTCAAAAGGAGGAGGCGAGGGGTAAATGTGCTTTCATAATAGGTTTACACTTTACTGATTAGCTTTGAATGATCTTCTTGCTCTGCCTGCTGTCTTGAGTACTGTCAGAAAGAGAATTGGCCAAGCTTCATGGTGAGAGAATGAGACTCCTTCCGAAGCAGGAGGTTCCTGCATTTTATTTATTCATTTGGAACATTCCTGACAGCCAGCCCAGGCTTTGATGCAGAGGAAAGAAGAAAGAAATGGGAAGTTATTGTGTTTTATTTCCCTTTTTCACAAGATTATTTTGTTGAGTCGAGTTTACTGCCAATATGCCTGTTCACAGGGCTCCCTAGGTAGCAGGGGGTGGGGAAGGAGAAGGCAGGAGGAAGATGAATGGAGAGAGAGATTTTGCATTGAAACTGCAGAATAGGGAAAGTATTCATTTGTGTCAGGCACTGCCCGTATCGCATTTCACACTCTGTACACACTGCTTTTTATGAACTTGATGTTAACGTGCATGAAAGCTGCCAGGCAATCCATCAGCAACTGAAGTCTTGCCAACAGGACAGAGACAGATGACACCTCAGCAGTGCCAAGCAGTGGCACCCCCTCCCTGTTCCACCTCAACTCTTGTTCAGAGGAAATGTTGCTCTAAGTCCATCCAGACCTGTGTTGTATTTCAGTCCCGTCTGGTTCATCACATGTGCCCTCAGCCTGCCAGAAGTGCTTTCCAAGTAACCAAGAAGCATGGATTGTGGTCTCTACACAATATGGCAACAGTTCACAAAACAGCTGAAAGGAAATTTGCTTAATAACCAGGTTTAGACCAATGAACCACTACAGGAGACAGTTCTCTTAAAGACCAAGATCCAGCCTAGAAATCCCTGGAAGACACATGTCATCAGCCCCTGAATCAGTCCTCCTTCCATACAGTGCCTTGTTATCTGGAAAATGCATTCCCTTCTTGTCTGCCATCCCTGAGACGGCATTTCTCCTTCAGGAACCTACCAGAAAATGCCTTTCTGGTATCTGGTACTTTATATTCTAACACAGACAGGAGTTACTGCCCACAGGAGCCATTTATGGATGGGTGAGGAATCACTGTCTTTCACCTGATGATCTGATGATCCATGTCATCATTACTTGTTTTCTCTGCCATCACTAAAGGATTGTCACACATTCACAAGCCACTTGTGGGAGAAAAAGTTACCAGCCAGAAGCAGCTATGAGGTCAATGTAAAACCCAGGATATTGTGCAAATAAAGACAAATAAGTGGTTGTCTTTTGATTCCACCAGATGAGGATGAGCTGAACTAAATGAGTAAAAGGTCTTTATCTGCACTACCATTTTCTGCTCTCCTTACCTGTTCACTGGAGCTGAACGTATCTTCAGCTGCCCTCTTGTACTTTGAGCACTGCAAGCCCACACAAACAGAATTCCTTAGGGAATAGTACAAAACAAGAAGCTCCTTCTGAACCATTCTTCAGGCAATCTGGGTGGTGTTTCCCCTCCAAATCATCTTATTTTCCTCAGGAGACTGAAGACAAGCTCTGAATTGTGGAAATGAAGCTCTGAAAGAAGGTGGCACAGTCTTGGGTGTCCTCCTCTACCCAAATCCTTTGTCTTCCTGCAAAATCACAGAAACATTAATACAAGAGACAACGTCCATTTTCTCTACCCATCATTTCACCTCTGTTTTCTGGCAGAGCTAACAACTTCAGATTTTACAAAGGCAGCAATCTCTGTATCATAACAATTAATGCTGGTACAAAGTGCTCCCTAAATGCCTTTCTCCCCTGCCAAAAGGCCATTCTACAGGAACAGCTTACATTTAATGTCAGTCTTCCTGAACACAGTTCAGCCTTCTCCCAGATGTTTGACTGTACCTCGTGTAGACAGTCCAAGTTAACTTCAAAGTCCGATATGAACAGAGCTGTGACAGTACATAGCTTTGGCAGCAGAACCTGTCCAGGATCCTGAATAAATATTCTGGCATCCAGAGCACGCTGAGCTCTTCACTGCAAGCAGCCATGCTGCTGAGCTAAAGTATGTCTGTGGGAACTAAAATCCTGCCTTTGGGCTCCCGGGTGAGACAACCTCTAAGACTGATTAATTAACGTAATTAGGAGCTGTAAACATTAATGGGTAATGTTCAAGCATTTCCTAACACATTCTTAAAGCTTCCACTGAGTAGTTATCTAGTGACTAATTTTGGCAGACATCTTTAGGGCTGGAGGGAGAGGAAGGGAATGGAATGCAAATGCATCACTGGTTTACCGGAGGAGTACCAGAGCAAATAACCCACTGGGTTTCTTTGAACAGAGGGAAAATAAGTTATCATAAACAAGAGGATTGTTTGTGTATGACATGAGACAGTGGAGCCCATAGTTCTGCAACCTATCTTCCCATAATCAACTATCTAGCTTTGACAGTCATATAAAAAAAAACCAAAACCAAACCACCAACCAAAAAACCCAAAACACCACACCGAAACAACCAAACCCTCAGTCCTTCTTTCTTGCTTATGGGAACACCATGCTGTTTGCCCTTAAAAAGGGTGAACCCCTTTAATTCCAAAGGAGGGACAACTGTTATTAAGTCCACCTGCAGTTAATCTACTTTATTGGGTGTCCCTGGATTTACAGGAGGCAAGGGACACCTCTGGAAGCTTCTGTGCAGTGGCAGAAGTTGCCTACTTCAGTGCACGCACGAATTTACGAGTGTGCTGACGTTAATAGAGGCAGCTTGATGGCTTTTGGGGGGATCAGCCGGAAGCCCCTGGATTCATATATTTCTCATACTTGGTGAAACACTGATAAATCTTTGTGGCAGGTATCTGAAACAGTAAGACCAGCTGAACCCTGGTGTCACGCCTCCAGAGAGGCATTGATAACATCACTGGTTCTGCTTTCTAAATCACCACAAAACTCTGAGATATGTTGCCTTTCCAGTTTTGTAAGGCTCCTTGAATTGACACTTCAATTTATGATTACCACCTCTATACAGTGATTAAAAACAAATGCTCTGCTGCTGACCCCCCATTTCACTCATTGAACTACCAAAAGTTTGAAATCATCAAGGAACAAAAAGAAGTTTTTTTAAAATATTGCAGGTGCAAATCAAGCTTCCCAAGAGGGTTTCAACATAATGATTTGTCTCCATGAACCTCTTGATTTAATCATTGAGTATACCAATGCTGCTTGTAAGCACATCTTTGACAGCTTTCCAAACACTGCTATTCCCTTCCAGACAGTAATTCAGCTATCTTAAATCACAAAGTCATTAGTGATCAGCCCTCAGTGATCTCTCTTTTCTCTGACAGTTTGCTTACTGACTTCAATACTGAAAATAGGGTCAAATTTTGATGGTATTTAACAGAGCAAAGTCCTTGTTCTAGGCAGACTCCCATCAATGCCCAGGGGGATTCACAGAAAGAGATGTTGTTGTTTCTGAGCAATTTTATCAATATCAGGACTTTTTCAAGGGTGTTACAGATGCAAAAGCATATACTCTTGCTCCTCAAACAGTTTGCCACCTGCCCAAGGTCAAGGAAAACTATTTCAGTGCTGGGGCACTTCGGTTTTTTCTACTGAAAAGTTCAGTCAGAGGCTTTCTGCCTGTGGTAGGGCTTTTCCTCAGCATTTTGCAGGAATGCTCAGAACTTCAAGCATCTGTAAGAACATGCTCATTTCTTCATCAGACTTGATTTGTATTGCACACCTCTTGCCATGCTTGCATATAAATTATGCATTAGCAACATTAAAAGCTCATTCAGATCCGAGCAGTCACACATTAGCAATGCCATAATGAGCGTAGTTCTTCAGACCAGTCTCTCCTCCTCCACTTTTCTCTTCAAACTGCTTGTTTCTAGATTGCATTGCCCAGAAAGACTTAATCTTTCCCTCATCCCATTTCAGTTCCAGTTTGTGTCTCCACAGTTTTCAATTGTGAAGCTCTTAAAAACTCTGGTGACCAGAGACCAAAGGTTAAATTATGCAGAGCCTACTAGCTCAGCCTGGGGAGGTAGGATTTTGAGAGACAGCAAAGATATTTCTGTTCCAAAAGGTATAGTGAAACTCCTAAATCCTGGAAGCAAAAGGATGTTTCCAATTAGACATTTTCATTTATTTAGCATAAGCAGTATTAGCTCTTTAAATAGACATCTTTGGAAAAAATGGAACCATTCGAGCCAGTATTTCCAGACCTGCATATTGTAAATCGAATACTTGGCATCTAAGGTTTTCATCCAAGTAGTCAATAGTCCAAATGGTTTCACAAATTATGTTTAGTGGAAAAACAGGGCTTTGTACTGGATAGTGTCAGGCAGTGACATTGGCAAGTGCTAAAATCAGAAGTGGAAAAGTAGCACAGCTGTTTTGGTGCTCTCGGTTCCTGCCCAGTGCACTGCAGAGTGTACAGCTGTTCAGACAAGATGAGAAGCAAGATAAGTTTAATCATCAGAGGTTAGAATGCAAGAGCAGATCTGACATTTGAGAGAGACATGAAGCCCCAGATAAGTCACCAAGCTTCCCCCACAATGTTGCCAGTGAGTGAGCATTTTGAGTCCCATTTTTGGTGCATAACTTTACGAGATTTTTTATACAAATCCATAACCTCCCCATTACAGTCTCGGTTCCAGCAAGTATGGTGTGGACACAGCCATGGGTGTAGTTGTGCATATACAAACAGGACACTTCTTCCTTCTGGCTCTCTCATTCCTAAGAGCACAGTATGAGATACACGAGTATGACAGATACAAGAAGTGAGGTCAAAGCAATAAGCCTCATCATACATATTTGGTGGTGTAATTGCTGCTCAGCAAGAAGAAATTAGAGAACCAAGCCCACACTATTAGTACAAGTTCCTCTGTCTTATCCTACTAGTCACCGCTAGCCCTTTTCGTACAGACACCATTCCATAGGATGAATTCCTGTTCTCCATTTACTTCCTAAACTTTTATTGGCAACACTACAGAAGCCATATTGACTGATATGACAATTTTGGGTTAGATTTTCTTTTCTACATTCTTCAAATGACTGAAAGTGACCCATAGACAACCCACAGTCCATTGACCTTGAGTCTAAGCCTCCTGCTTAACATCAAAGCTCCCAAAAATATTCACGTCCTTTATATGTCTAAAAGGCTGGAATCAGCTCAAGTAAATAGTATTACTCTAAGTTGGTCCTGTTTGCAAAACAAAAAAAAAAAAACAAAAAAAAACAAAAAAAAAACAAACCCAAAGCCACAAACCATTGCAATTAGTTCATATCCTAGAATACTCATATCCATCTATAGTAATACTTAGGAATTAAAAGTCTGAAAATGCTTGGAGTTACCAACATAATGCAACAAACCTCCCACCGGTATTCTCAAGGACATTTCCCAAATATTAAGTGTATTTGTTGTCATAGATACTTCCACAGACACAAACATGAGCTACATTCAAGGGCTCACACTTGCCAAGAGCTTATTATAATACTGCTCAACATATTTTAAAAGACTGGATTGAGCTTTCACTGGAACATGCTGCAGTAGCATGCCCCCTTCAATTAATGTTGGGTTGCAGTTCTCCTACACTGCTCTTCATTCCTTCCTCAAGTAGAGTCCTAGCAAAGTAGAGAGGATTTGTGAAGGCAGAAAAAGACAAATAGGGTATTTGACACTGATAACTGGAACCTGATTTTCAGCTCAGACCTGGTTTCTCTTGCAGTAATCCAGTTAGATACCTATTATGCTTGGCCCAGAGGAACCTGCTGTACCATGTGACCTGTTCTTCATTTGACCAGCACAGCATAGCTCTAGTCAATGAGAAAGGAAAAATGGAATGAATCCCAAGGGGAAGAGTAAGAGAGCCAACCCAGTTAGTCGATTTTATTTTTTACTCCACTGTGATAGGGAGATACCTATATGTAAGTTAATACAGAACAGATAGAAGAACCAATTTTCCCACTTGCTCTTTTCTAGCAAAGTGAATCAAGATCTGGTGGGATACAAGAACAAGAAACAGGCAGTAGAAGAAAAGAATCAGGAGTCCCCCTGGTGCCTGGTAGGAGGACAGAGAGGCACTGAAGAACCAGTGGCTGGAAGAGGAAAGGTGTTTGAGGGATATTCTGGGAAGAGAAAGACTAAGGAAAAGCGTAGAAGTGAGGAGAATAAAAATGAACATGAAGCTTAAGTGCAGTGGCTCCCAAGCTACAGCCCTTGCTCCACAGAACAATCTCTTTGGAGCAGCAAACAGAGGTGGTGAAAAGACAATTTCAGCCTTGCCTGTGTAGAAGAAAGGAGGCAAGAGGGAAAAAGAAATGTGGCACAGACTGACAAAAGCAGAGTAAAAGGGTAGCAGAAACAGTCATGAGGAGCTGGAGAGGCAGAGTCAGAAAAAGAGGGATGAAAGATGCACATACCTGGGAAAAGAAAGAAAAATAAATCAATCTTCTTTAAGCTATCAATTTGAAAAATAGTGACAGTTAGAACTAAAGACTGATAGAAAATATTAACTGTCCAAGGCAAAGACAAAAAAGCAATCCTCAAATAGTATACCAGGAAGTAAGCCCAGGTGGATATATTAAAAAAGACCTGATTGTCAGGAAGTTGTATTTGACTATGGAATGGAAGAAGGCACACAAGTTATGGCAAGGAGTGTGACTGTGAATGGTAGCCTTTGCTTCACACAAGAGAAGAATGATGTATTTAATTCTGAAACACAGTTGTTTCACTATTTTCACTGGCAGTGAGTTTTTCATACTGGAAATTGTAACAGCAGAGTATCTGAAGGGGATATAAAGTTGATCCGGGACACTGTGGACTTGGTATACCAACATGTCAATAAACAACAAAGTGTTGACAAGTTACTTTAGTGCTGAATTCTAAGTGAATTCCACACCCAGAAGACTTGCATCATCTAGTATAGAAAATCCAGGCTTACACTGGAAGTTGGTGGAACATCTACCACGCTGCTGAAAATGCTTCCCCTCCAGTCTCATTCCTCCCTGCCCTCCCTTGCCTGTAGCTTAGACAAAACAACTCATCTCTTTTTGAGATGAATATCAAATACACAACTGGGCTCCAATTCAGGTCCCACAGAGACTGAGAACACAACTTCAGTGAAAGTAGGTTCTTAGGTGGTTAAAACAACATCCAGAGGCATTTAAGGAGAATGAGTTTATGCCATTCAATTTGGGGCATAACTTCAATTCCAGTAGGGCTAGGCAAAACTGATGGACAATTGGGAAGGAAAGGAGACACGGGAAGCAAAAGCAAGTTATTCCATCAGCCTCTACATCTGCAATGCAAAGGTTGATAAGCATGTCAAGGACACATAAGGCAATGGATTTCTTTTCCTTTGAGCTGATTGTTTCTCTTGAGAGCACTGGGCTACCCTTTTGTTAGGTGGATAGCATTTTACCTGGGTTGGTAAGCACCTAGGTAAACTCTTCCCGGCACAAAGTTAGTATAGTCTACAAATCCTATACTTGGAACTTATATAGTGACACTGAAAAGGTTTGAAAATGGTATTTCTGTGGGTAGAACATGAACTTGCCTGAAACCAGAGTCTCCTCCATTCCTTCCAGAATCAACGTGCTTCAGTTTTACCAAGAATTTCAGCACAGGGAAGATTAGTCAGATTCCATCAAACAGATTGGTTTTATTATGCAGGTCAGAATCCAGAGCTTTTAAGCCATGATGTATTTCAGCCCTCTGCAAACAAACAAACAAAAAAATATTTTAAACACACCCAGTTATTGGCATCACGAACTAGTTATGTTTTGTCTACTGTCAGGCATCCTTAGGATTTATACAAGAACAATATTAAGAATTACCATCCTAGGCTGAATGAGAGATTTTAATAGTGCATAAGGGGGTTGATAGTTCCCCTGAAGCTCTGCTTATACAAAATAACTTTATCAACACAGTTCCATTCAATAATACACCATACCAAATACAATATCTTTTGTATAGCATAGAACTGGTTCAGTATTTACCAAGATACTGATGTAATACCAGGCAGCTCTATCACCCTTAACTAAAGTCTGTTCAAATACTCCCCTCCTAGACCATCTTACTGACTCAGTAATCCCCTGGTAGCTTGGAAAGGAAGTTTACTCCCATTTTATATTCCACATCATACAGGGAGCTTGGCTCTTTCCTGCAGATTTTTCTGGAAAACTCTTAATCCAGCAACCAATTTTGAAGACACTGGCTTGAAGCGTGGTTGTAAGTTAAAAGCTGCAGTCTGTGTAGCTGCAGGAGTCCTCAAAGTATTCCAAGTCAAAATACAATTTCTCCAAGGGAGTAAATTCCAGCACCAGAGCTTTGCCATCGTTCATATTGCATACATGTGCTTCCCATCATTGGCTCAGCTCTCCTGGCTGCTGCAGAGGGGGTAATGCTATGCCCGAAATATCGTTTCACCTTCATCCTCTTCTGGGAAATCATGTATAATGCATGGTTTTATTCTTTATTTATTGCAAGGTTTGCAATTGTGGGAGGCCTGGGAACCAGGGGGAGGTGAAGGTGGGAGCAGTTGATTGTAGCCTCTCCCACGTATGTGCCTGTATTTCATTCCTGTCCAAACCTAATCTTTACATTCTTTGCCCGGGGGAGCTCTGCTATCCTATAATAAGGCCATTCCAGACAACTGATCCTCTATGTAGGCCTGTGAAGCAATACATTAAGGTCTCCAATTAAAAAAAAAAAAATATAAAAGAACCCAAAGATTTAGTAAGTGAGTAAACCTGTCCTACAAGTCTCAACCCTCAAACAGCACTTCCCACACCACCTGACTTGCTACGCTGCTTTGGCAGAAGGAAATAACCAGTGCTTGAACACTTTGTTTCTGACAAGAAGGGGCTGCAGGTCCAGCTCCCAGAGGACATTTCCATGCTTGTCTCTGGGTCTCCAGCCAGGTGTCCACCTCTTCTGCCACACTGCCAGCAGCTCTCTGCAGCAATGGGTCTGTGAACCAAAGAGATGCTTAAAAAGCACACGAAGTCATCAAGTAAACAAACAACAATTATAAAAATCTCCAGTTTTTGCTTGTAATTGAGAACATCCCACTATGAGTAGCACATGCAGAAAAACTCTGTTATTTAGAGAGGCAATACCAGAGTCTCACAAAAGTGATAAGATCATCCACGTTTCAACCCACTTTTAGGAGACGGCAAATCACACACCAGAGATGCACCAAACAGGTATGGAAATAGAGCACTCCATTTTCTCTTTCACAAAACTAAAAGGTGAGGGTTGACAAACTTGGCATCTCAAGGCATCACAATGTGCCTCTTGGATTGCAAAGATGACTGGGTTTTCAGTTAACACTGTTGATAAATGAATGCTCTTAATACCAGCCTGCCACTAGCTCATCTGGAATCTTTCTCCGCATCTTTTCTGACACTTTAAGTTGCCAAACCAGAGATCTTAAGTTATTTTTCTTCCTATTGAGCTATTTGGCTATTAACATTATTATTATTATTAATAAATAAATAATAATAATTAACATCATTATTAACAGAGTTTGCAAACATCTCTAATTTTATATACAAATTCTCTGCAACGTTCTTCAGTAACAGTCTCAGGTATTTTCCTGGGTTTACACTGTGTACATCTGATTGTGATTTATTCAAATAAGGCTACACAAGCCAGTTGGGATGAACATGGGGGAAAAAAAAAATCAAGCACTGTGACTGTTTTCATATGCATGAAATTGCCTCTGATTCATCACTAAATAGTTCATTTGAACACTCATGCAAACCATGGAGAACCAGATCTCTTGAAGCGGACAAGAATGTTAGCAGCAGTGAAAGAAAGCAGCATATTTGATTGCTGCCTTTAAAACCTGGGAACAGGTTGTGTGCCATTTTCAGCTCCTTAGGCCCTGCTAAAATTTTTCTTCTTCATCACAAGTGCAGCTGAAGGAACCACAGTCTTTGCTAAGAGTACTACCATTTACACAGAACCATAGTATCCATCTTAAATGAAGTAGCAAGCCACTCTCCCAAGCAGTAATGTGACGCCTGACAGATGCTGATTACACATTGTCCTTTGCAAACGCTTAAAGTCAAATCATGGGCAGGCAGTAGGTCAGAGGCACAGTGATCCGTGAATGGGACAGCCATGATATAGTGGCTGAAGAGGACACCATGCACATACAGATCATTTTAGTCCAGGGATGTTACAGTTATGCCAGACTGGACTGTATTTTTGCATTGATACTGCAAGAGATCAGGGTGGCTCAGAAATCTTGTTAGTGAAAGAGGTCTCATGCCACCTTTGATGCTATCTCAGATTTACCCATCTTCATCACACTGTGAAGTGATGCAAGCAGTTACAGCACAGATTAAATTCACGTTGTTTTACCTGCTTTGCATCAAGTAGGCTGAGTTGTCTTAATCACTGACACAAAAAGCCTCATATTACACTTGCATACCATATCAATTCCAGTATTTTAATCAGGGTAGATCAGAAGACAAAGCTTTTCTGTTCATTTTCAGGCTGTTAGCCCACAACTTTACGGACAGATACAAAGGATGCATATTCTGCATAGCACATGCAAAGAGTTTGCCCCAAGTGCCTTTAATTGATTATGCATGCACACAACTATCCATCCAGCATGTGTGCAGTCATTTCAGAGATCAACTAATACTACTAATACCCTTTAAATACTTTGAGTACCTTTCACAGTCAGGTGGTGGCAGAAGAAATACAGCATATGAGGGAGGAGGGCAAAGTCCTGAGAGAGCTGATGCAGATCTTGGGTGCAAGTGGCACTTCTCCGGGTGGGTGACCTGTCCAGGGCAGCATTCCTCAACTCTGCATAAAGTGTTGTCTTCAGGTGAAGGTGATGGACCACAGCAAAAGAATTTGAAGCAGCCATGCCCGGTTTACAGCCTCCTTTCCTATCCACAGAGATGTATTTTGCTTTGCTGACACCTTGACTTCTAAGAAGCAAAAGAGATTGCTCAAATTTCTCATAAACAAATTCTATAAGACAAAATGCTCTCTATAGTCATTTCATTCCAAATCCCAAGGAAACTCATGATGTTGGAGGGCAAGTTATTTCTCTTGGCTGGCCTTGCTACAAAAATCACATGCTTTATTTTCTTCTTTACAGAATTCATATTGTGTTAATAAAATGCTGTTGATTCCCTCTGGCTGACTCTGCAGGAAAGCTCTTTCTTACAAAGCTTCTAGTCTGAGTTAAAGTAATCTTGCTTAAAACTGGCCATAATTGTTTCAGTCTCCTAAGCTGAATGGTAAGCACAGGAAATATTGCCAATTTGAGTCAGAATTCAGCGTTCTGTGAAAGCAGGATAAGCTGACCAAAGGTAAGGAATTCAGTAAATGCAATGGGAATTTGACCTGATAGTTCTATGAGCCAGCTTCTGTATTTTTGATCTTGCTCTAAGGGGAATGGAAAGATAAGAAAATTTAAACAGATGAGAGTTTTACAAGAGTTACACGCTCCAAAGTACTCATTACTCCACCAGCCAGGTCCCCCAGCCTTGGTGTTGGGCCCTCTGGGGAGTTCTTCCTCTGCAGGAAGGACTGATTAAGCCACTCTCCTTACAGCCAGGTTGACAGGATCGCATTCCTTCAGAGGTTGTAGACAGTCAACAGGAAGCTGATGCTGGAAATAAGCCTGCAGACAGCCTGACTGTGAAAAAGGAGGAGTAGCCCTTAACCTTTGGAGACAGTCCCTCAAGGAAGCTTCACAGCTCCAGTAAACATGGGATGATGAGCAAGTCCAAAAGACTTAGCATTAGAAGAATTGTAGACCTAGAAAATGAAACACGGGTGTGATGCTGGATATCAGCATCCATTCTGTAGCTTTTAGAAAAGCTAAAAGTCAAGATTACTTGTTTGCTCAGGTCTCCAAGGACAAGGATGGGACATCCAGGTGCCTTTGAGTCCAACCAGGACATTCTTTCACTCCATCTGGGAAGGAATAACATCAGGCACCACTACAGGTTGGGGAGACTACCCTACTGGAAAGCAGTTTTGTGGAAAAAGACTTTGGAGTCCTGGTGGACAGCAAGTTCTCTATGGGACAGCAATATGCTCTTGTGGCCGAGAGAACCAATGGCATCCTGGGATGCATCAGGACAAGTGTAGACAGTAGGTCTAGGGGTGTTCTTCTCCCCCTCTACTCCGCCCTGGTGAGACCACACCAGGAATACTGTGTCCAGTTTTGGGCTCCCCAGTTCAGGAGAGACAGGGACCTGCTGGAAAGACGCGAGGGTGACTGGGGGACTTGAGTATCTCCCCTACAAAGAGAGACTGAGAAACTTGTGGCTGTTTAGTCTGGAGAAGAGAAGACTGAGATGAGATCTTACTCATATGTACAAATACCTGAGGTATGGGTGTCAAGTGGATAGGACGAATCTCTTTTAAGTGGTCAGCAGCAATAAGACAAGGAGCAACAGCTACAAACTGGAGCACAGAAGGTTTCACCTCAACATGAGGAGAAACTTCTTTACAGTGAGGGTGACAGAGCACTGAAACAGGCTGCCCAGAGAGGTTGTGGAGTCTCCTTCTCTGGAGATTTTCAAAACTCTCCCGAATGCGTTTCTTCGCAAACTACCCTATGGGATCCTACCTTGTCAGGGAGGTTGGGCTCAAATCTCTGGAGGTCTCTTCCAACCTCTAAAGTTCTGTGATTCTGTAATGCAGAGAGCCTCACACCAAGCTTACCAGAAGCTCTGCCCAAGACTCTTCTGCTTTGCAGGAGTTAAGCCAAAAGCATCCTAAATAACCATATGGGAATCTCTTTTCTGGTGACATTAATCAGTTCCATATCTGTGCCATAGTGGGTAAATTTAATGCTCTTCTTGAGGTTGGGTTGGATGTTATTAGCTCCTGCAAAGGAGTTCAGTTGCATAGATCAGGATGCAATGTCTCACAATCCCAAGTTAATTCAGATTTGAGTTCTGAGAAAGCTTTTGGCAATATCTTTTTAGGGTAGGGAGGGACATGGAAGTCAGAGCATCAGAACATATTGGTGATATTGCTAACTTTTTGTTCAGGTTTTTCCTTTTTATTTTTAGGGAGGAAAAAATTAAGGTGGTATTTGAACTGCAAGATAAATAATTTTGTTTCTCCTTTGAATTATTCATGTCCACATTGCCTTCTATTTTTATCCAGAAAACAGAGCAGAAATTTGCACTGCTACCTTTCTATAGCCCAAATTCATTTTAAGGAGAATAATCTGTTGCCACTTCAAACCACAGATAATTTGGTAGAATTTTGATACAAAAAAAAAAAAAATCATTTTCCCTCTGTTTCTTCTACTGTTTACAGTGGGAGGCAAGATAACCAGATGTCCTGGCAGAGAAAGCCCATGCCCAACTCTGTCTGAAGGGGAACAGAGATTCCCTTTCTTCCAGTACACTAACTACCTACTCCTATTGTTAAAAGGCCAGGAGGATTTGTGAAAAGGTAAAAGAGTCTGTTCTGCTTTGTGATAAAGTTATTTTGCTGTAAGAACTCAAGAAGCTTAGGAATGACTGCACTGGGTCAGCCAAAGTTCTACCTTTCCTGGCCAATAATATTACATGTAATAAAGCTATCAGAGAGAATTACCACATTCAGGTCTGTCCCTTCCAACAACTGTTCTCAACTATTATTTGGCTTTGAAGCTCACTTCTACCATTTCAGATCTAAGGCAGACATTGGGTACCCCAAAGACTATCTATTGTTTCTGATTATGGTAGGGACTACAAGAAAGGATATCACCTTTCTCCACAAACCTTTTGCACTCATTCCTCTATGGGAATGTTTCTTCTTGCACATTGTTGGCCTCACGACACTTGATCTTAAATTTTTTAAGCTCCGTATTTATCCAGAACAATAAAGTTTCCAATCCAAGTACTTCTCCCTGCAAGTCACTCCTCTGAATTACTTCCATGCATAACAGTCACACATACAAGCAAACACTTGGAGGATCAGGACCTGAGATAAAACTTAAGTTGTAATATGTCTGTGTCCAAACCTATTAAAGATAAGAAGCCTGTGGAAATTAATCTTGCTTAATAAGTAATTCTCTATTTGCATGGGTTATTTTTTCTGGAAGTGATTTTCAAAGAGCTAGTGAAAGCACACAGAAATGGAAAGAAAATGCTGCAGCAAAGGCACCTAAAATAAACCAACACTGCTGTTTAAGTAGTTTGATAGAACCTGAAGTGAGGTTACAGAAGTAAGCAAGAATTATGAAACAATGAGGTGTTTATTTCTTTAAAGGGTCCCTCTCGCCTTTTGGGTTTGTTGCTTTTCTGCACAGAAAGCTCTGTTGTCCCTCTGCCTGGACTGTACAGTCATCATTCATGCCTTTTCTTATGCACACAGCCCACATCCTTTCTTACCTTGAAAAGAGTTAAATGTACTTTTTCCTCCAAAGAACAATTTTTTATTTTTCTTGACAAGGCCTTTTATGCAATTAGCTAGAGAAACCATGGCCAAGAAGAAAGAATAACACATGTAAAATCATGCCAGAGAACAGAGTAGGTAGTAACTTGTTGAGTCTATTACTGGCAAAAATGTTTAAATCAATGGTGCATTCTCATAAATCAACAGGCATATTTAGCCTTAACTATAACCATCCCTGAGCAACATGGAATAGAGAGAAAACACTTGAAAAAGAAATTTAAAACACTGATGTTTCTGAAACAAGAAGGAGAGGAGGCAGCAGATAACACAAGCACTGCATAGGGTCATCTCCCAGAAAAGGAATAGATTTTAGAGGTTGGAATTAAGGTGTAATAGCATTCAGGGTTAAGCAGACTGCCAATCACACTGACTCACACCAAATCTGGTGGCGATTTGGAGACGTCAAAGAACCATTTGTACCTAGTTAAAATTTGGACATTTATGTGGGTTGTGCACTAAAACAAAAATTTAGCCCAAGAAAGAACTTTATGCTATACGATGGGATACAAAATGGTTTGCACTGCAGACCATAAAAAAATCATTCTTTCTCCATTACACTTGACAGATCTAAGTTATTCTAAGAGAAGTAGGTCTGGAAACTGGGAGAACAGTAACAGTGAACCAAATAGCAGAAAGTTACTTGAGAACAGCTGAAAAATCTCACCAGATCCTTTTCTTTTGGAGTTGGGAGTGGAAGATTGTCTCTTTTCACTCCTCCATCTTTGTTCATCCCCTTACCCTTCCAGTTGAGCTGGTTTGATTCAGATTTAGGACCCCCATTCATTCCAGTTAGATGGTTTTTCTGTAAAGCTGTTTACCAAACTCATACTATGCTCCCCTTGACAGGATTTCACTTCTTCCCAGAAAAGTAAAGGATTTCTCACATGCCACAGTTTCTAAAGGTCTCTTCTTCAATGTCCTCTGCAGCACAGAAACATTTAGTAATTCTGTTAAAGCAGTGGCTCTGACCCAAAGGAAGATAGTTTCCCTACTGTGAACTCTGGCACACATCGGTTTGATTTGCAGCAGCGCAAGCAAAGCTCCCAAACACAAGTTTTTGTTTGGTGTCCTGTGAATACACAACAGGAAGCAGGTCTCCCACAATAGCTATGCTCAACTCCTTGCCTGCAGAGCAGGAAGCAGCAGGCTTTGGGGTCCTTAAGCTGCAAGGGCTTCACTAGGCTGCTCCTGAATCTTACCTCACAAGGTGCAGATTTCTTCCTGGACCTACTCTTCTGTCTCACCTATTTGCTTCTGTGCAGCTGCCAAGTGAAGTTCTACAAAGCAGCCATACTTTTACAAACTCCATTTATTCTTTTGGGCAAACAATTTTACTAGAACTGCATCCTCCACATGAAATCAAATGGAATTCACTTCTGCTTTTGCTTGTAGTTCGTAACGCGTTATTAGCACTCCCACTGAAGCAATAGCATTGAAAACAGGAGTTGTTTCTTCCAGTTCTGGTGTTTGCACATTTTATGAGATGCTGGAAAAAGCCACAACTGTTTGGGTTGTTCTTTTTCCTCTGCAAAGATTGAGACAATAATAAGTAACAGATTCACTGAGTTTTGACTTGCCTCAGAACCAGGTGTTTCTGACATGTACCATGTCTCTCTAACATATTATGCACTCAAACATGCTTCTTATCAAGAGCTTAAGCTTTTTACATTCTCCTCTCCCCACTGACATGCATCAAGACTTTCAGACTTCCCCAGCTACCAGTTGGCTTTTTACATAGTGCTCCTTTCTCAGTGACAAGCAGAGGAAACATAAGGTGTGTGAATTGTGTGGGCAATCTGTCAGCTACCTACAGTAACTAACATGCAAAGAAAAATTGTCAAAGTACTATGAAGACTGAAAACAAACGCTGGGCAGATCAGAGGAAATGCAGACCAAGAGCTTTCCTTTTTTTCACTCAACCAAGAGTGCAATCTAAATAAACACCAGTCTGAAATCCACAGTGGTAAGGTTGGAAGTGACCTCAAGGATCATCTAGTTCTAACCCCCTGCCATAGGCAGGGACACCTCCCACTAGCACAGCTCACTCAAGGCCTCGTCCAATCTGGCCTTCAACACCTCCAGGGAGGGAGCATCCACAACCTCCCTGGGCAACCTGTTCCAGTGTCTCACCACCCTCACTGGAAAGAACTTCCTCCTAACATCCAGTCTAAATCTCCTCTCTGCCAGTTTAAACCCATCGTCCCTTGTCCTGTCATTGCAAGATTTTGTAAATAGTCCCTCCCCAGCCTTCCTGTAGGCCCCCTTCAGATACTGGAAGGCTACTGTAAGGTCTCCTCTTCTCCAGGCTGAAGAGCCCCAACTCCCTCAGCCTGTCCTCATAGGAGAGCTGCTCCAGCCCTCTGATCATCTTTGTGGCCCTCCTCTGGACCCGCTCCAACACTTCCATGTCCTTCCTGTGCTGAGGGCTCTAGAACTGCACACAGTACTCCAGGTGGGGTCTGATGAGAGCAGAGTAAAGGGGCAGAATCACCTCCCTTGCCCTGCTGGCCACACTGCTCTTGATGCAGCCCAGGACTCGGTTGCTGTCTGAGCTGCATGTGCACACTGCAGGCTCATGTTGAGCTTTTCATCAACCCAGACTCCAAGGTCCTTTTCCTCAGGGCTGCTCTCCAGCCATTCACCACCCAGCCTATATTTGTGCTTGGGATTGTGCCTACCCAGGTGCAGGACCTTACACTTGGCCTTATTGAATTTCATCAGGTTGGCCTGGGCCCAACTCT
>VWZE01025400.1:23885-61683 GCA_013396675.1 Eubucco bourcierii | reverse complement strand
AGCACTGGTCCCAGCACTGACCCCTGAGGGACACCACTTGTCACTGGTCTCCAGGTGGACATTGTGCCCTTGATCACCACTCTCTGGGTTCGGCCATCCAGCCAATTCCTTATCCAGCGAGCGGTCCACCCATCAAGTCCATGTTTTTCCAGTTTGGTGACCAGGATGTCATGTGGGACAGAGTCAAATGCCTTACTCAGATCCAGGTAGATGACATCAGTTGCCCTTCCCTTGTCCACTGTTGCTGTGACTTCATCATAAAAAGCCACTAAATTTGTCAGGCAAGATCTGCCCTTGGTGAAGCCATTGCTGGTTCCCAGCAATCACCTCTGCTTTGTTTTCCATTTACCTTAGAGCTTTCAGCAGGATCTGCTCCATGATCTTGCCAGGCACAGAGATGAAAGTAACTGTAGTTCCCAGGATCACCCTTTTTTCCCTTCTTGAAGATGGGTGTTATGCTTACCCTTTTCCAGTCAGCAGGAACTTCACCAGTCTGCCATAACCTTTCAAATATGATGGACAACGGTTTAGCAACTTCATCTGCCAGTTCCCTCAGGACCTCATCAAGCCCCACGGACTTGTGCACGTTCAGATTTCTTGGGAGCTCACGAACATCTTCTACTATAGTAGACAGATCTGCCTGCTCCCAGCCCATACTTTTGCCCTCTGGAACTTGAACATTGTGGTTGGAGCCCTTGTTGATGAAGACTGAGGCAAAGAAGTCATTGAACACCTCAGCCTTATCCGTATCTTTTGTCAGCAGCTTTCCATTTTTCTTCTGTAGAGGTCCCACAATGCAGTCGGTGATCTCCAGTGGGCTAAAGCTGTAGCAGTGACTGTAGCTGCAACTCAGCTTTTGAAGTCAATGAACAACGCAGGTGCAGGTGTACTACCTACTCCTCACTTCAGTTTTCAAGCTACCTGCTGACTATGGGAACCTCTGCAACTCCACCTTCTTTAATTCATAGTTTACAGCATGCTTGTGTGTTTAGGTGGAACCAAAGATTTCCATCATAAAGCTCCCTTCCATGCCTCCAGCAGAATAAATCATCATGCTAGACTTAACATTTGGAGCAAGTTCTCACATCATCTGGATTAATTTTCTTGCAATATTATTGTCTTAGAACTGGGTCTAATAATGAATACTTCATTGTTTCTAGGAAGTTCCAAAAGGTGAGCGTAGTTTAAAATAATTTGAATTATTCATACTGTAAAGCAAGATCAGAATCATTCTACATGTTCAGGAAAACCTCCTAATTCAAGAGTTATTCACTGTTCAGTGTCAGACATTCCTGGTGGGACCCTCTTGAAAAACAGATGCTGGATAGCTTATCTGATAGAGTTAATAACTATTCTTGGCTGATCATAGAATGTATGCTAGCTGGTCATTTTCTCCTCGTGTTTCAGCACACTATCAATAACTGTACAACAAGCTTATACAAAATAGGTTAGGTTCAGTTAACTCCAAATTAGCATCTTATGAGAAATGCATGAGGCAACCCATTGTTATGGCTGTGGTAGAATACTGCCAAAAAGTGAATGGAGAATGAAAATTGAGATTCATTAAATTTAAAATGGACTTTTGACCAGAAAGATCAATGACAGCATTTTTCCCGTGCAGATTTACAGGCCAAACGAATCCCTGGTTTAACCTCTGAACTCAAAGGGTTTCATAAAGAGAGGAATTTATCTATAAGGGTCATGCATGTGCATGCTTTCCAGGCACTACAAGATTGAAGTCATAGTTATTTACACCTAGAAGAGAAAGAGGTCAGTTAGGGAAATGAGACTTAAGAATACTGCTCTCTGACCATTAGTCAGCAATTGATATGCTAAGTAACAGTACACAGGAAAGGATGAAGTCCAGAAAGGAAAAAACAGATGTCCCTGAAGAACTAGCACAACTAAAATGTGTGGTAGCTGTCTGCTCTCAGGGTCACTGATGACCATGGGAACTTAGATTCTGCAGTGCCCTCAACCAAAGGTGCAGCCCTCAGGCAGCTGGTTGGTTAGTAAATGGTTGACACTTTTTTTCCACTTGTGTGAGAAGATTAGCATTGCCTTCTCACCTCAAGTTATTTGTCACCATATGCACTTGCTGTAGCTGCTGCAAAAAGCTGAGATCAGTAATGGCATCCCAAACAGCTGCACCAGCTGCGAGCAAAAGAATCACACCAAAAATACAGATTATAAACAAACTGGAACTTGTTTCAGACTTCTGAATTTGACAGAATTTTTACAGCAGTCATATACACACCTAAAGGGTAAATGTTTCCATCTCTAAGAGCTGAAAATTATTTTAAAGTGAAAAAAAAAAAGCAACCTATACAAATAGATGTAGTGCTAATAAATATTGAAAGCTGGCAGTGATACTAGATTCAACAGGCAGTTCACTCCAGACTGATCCTTCACCTACAGTGCCTACTGCCTTTTCTTCCTCCCACTTGGCACGAGTAAAGCACCAACAGCCTGAATATCAGATTTTGAGAGATTTGTTACCACATAAGCCAGGCGTGTAGCAGCATTTAAAACAAGACTGCATTTAACATATAAATTGAGTTATTTTCTTGCTGAGAGGGGGGAGTGGGGACGTCTAACATGAAATAAACTAGATTATGCATCCATTTGGAGGGTAAAATCCCATTCTTACTGGACTTGAAAATAAAAAAATGAATAAGAAAAAACCCCACCTACTAACAATGACACCTCTTTGTTCATACGGACTGGTTTCTGGGAATGCAATGACCAAAATTTTGCATCTGCTTGTGTATAGAACCAGTAATTGTTGAACATACACGTCAGAGCTTACAATTGCAGATGAATGTTTATTCTTTCATAACTGGTATTACATTAATACCAGCTAGGGAGGGATCCAAAGCCTACACATGGTGCTATAGAAACATAACAGATGCTCTGTTCCAAGGATCTCAGTTCAAGCTGAGTCTACTGCTTAACAGTAGACTAGAAAATTCCCTTAAGGTACCAGTTGTTTCAGAAAAAATGAAAGTCATTTTTATGAATCACATTGACCTCTCTGAGCTATTTTCTTCTCAAGGGAAATTTCATTTCATTCAGAGGAAACATTACCATTCTATTGGGAAGTATCACAAGGATTTTTCCGAAATGTCAGAATTTTCTTTGGAGCAGGACATTCTCCTGCTATTACCAAACAAACAAAACATACAAGCAAAAATCTTACTGATATATTCCACAAAGCTACAAAAGTGAAAGAACTTAAAAAAGAATTTTATTAATTTAAATGGCTTCTGGTCTGTAGTTATTAGGAGGAAGTTCTTTACAGTGAGGGTGGGGAGGCACTGGAACAGGTTGTCCAGGGAGGTTGTGGTTGCCCCCTCCCGGGAGGTGTTCAAGGTCAGGTTGTATGAGGCCTTGAGCAACCTGTACTAGTGGGAGATGTCCCTGCCCATGGCAGGGGGTTGGAACTAGATGATCCTTGAGGTCCCTTTCCAACCTTACCTTACCATTTTATGATTCTATGATTCTACTGTTTATACCTTTTAATTTCTTTCTGAAGGCCCTGGAAGCACCCTCTGTTATCCATGTCATCCATTAAAATTTACAATTGCCCTCTCATCAGCTTCCATCACCACTTAGTTGTGCAAGTGCCTTGTAGAATTTTGAGAGTGGAGATCCTCACATGGAAAAATCTGGAATTTGTAAATCAAAACCTAATTTAAATAATTAAAAAAAAAAAAAAGCTGGATATTGAAAGTGTAGAACAGAGCTACAAATCTTAGCACTTTAAGCTATGAAGTCACGTGCGGAATTCCTTAAGAGCTTCCAGTTCTTTACTGGCCATTGGACAAGAGGCACAGATTGGCAACTGTTTTAATGAATTTACCAGACAGAAAGCCACTGACATAAGAAGCTCTTTGTTCTTTAACAGGAGTTGAAGGAAGGTATGTTTCTCCAGTACCTAACATCTTGTGTCAACAAGGTGACAAATGATGGTTTTTAATTCCTTTTCTGCTTTTGTTTCTTACACAGGCATATCATAGGAAGGTTTCCAGACTATCCTACTGAAAATGCAGGAGGTTCAAAGGCTCTTCTTACCGAAAAAACTCCAGAGGAGGTACTGTCAGTCCTCTTATGAAAAAGTTAACGGGATTGGGGAAGGAACTGCCACAAAGCATATCTAAAATGTCAAACATGTCTAGCATGTCAAAACACAGTGCACAAATCCATGGGACCCAATGGGATCCATCTGTGGGTCCTGAGGAAACCAGTGGATGAGATTGCCAAACCACTTTCAATCCTATTTGAAAAAGCATGACAATCCAGTGAAGTTCCCTCTGACTGGAAAAGGGGAGACATAACTCTTTTTCAAAAAGAGGAAAGAAAAAAAGGAAGAGGAAGGAAAAAAAAAAAAAAAAAGACCCAGAGAAATGCAGACCAAGCAATCTCACCTCTGTACCAGCAAGATAGTGCAACAGATCCTCCTGGAAACCTGCTAAAGGACATGAAAAACAAGGAGGTGATTGGTGGTTCACTGAAGGCAATATGTGACTTAAAAATTTGATGGCCTTCTGTGATGGAACAGCAGCATTGACAAACATGGGAAGAGCGACTGATGTGTTCTATCTGGACTCATACAAAGCATTTGACAATGTCCCCTGTGACATCCTGCTCTCCAAATTGCAAAGCATGGATTTTGATGGGTGGACCAGTCAGTCAGTAAGGAATTAGACACTGAACGATTGGCCTTTTAGAGTGACCATCAAGCTAAGTGGAGAGAAGTGATGAGTGGTGTTACTCAGGATAGGTACCAGGACCAGTGTTTAGCATCTTTGTTGGTGACAAGGGCAGTGGGATTGAGTGCACCTGTAGCAACTTCACCAGTGTCACCAAGCTGCTCGGTGTGGTCAGCATGCTGGAGGGGAAAGGATGCCATCCAGAGAGACCTGGACAAGCTCTAGGGGTGGGCTGGTGCCAACAACAAAGCCAAGAGCAAGGTCCTGCAGCTGAGCCAGGGCCAATCCAAGCACAAATGCAGGCTGGGTGGAGAACGGATAGAGAATAGTCCTGAGGAGAAGGACCTGGGGGATGCTGGTTGAGAAGCGAAATGAATCAACAATACGTGCTTTCAGCATAGGTGGAGAGGGACTATTTACAAAGACATGTAGTAATACTACAAGGAATATTTGCTTCTGACTGAAGGAAGTTGGATTTAGATTAGACATTAGGAGGAAAATTTTCACTATGGGGTTGATGAGGCACTGGGACAGGTTGCTCAGAGAAATTGTGGAGACTGCAGCCCTGCAAGTGTTCAAAGCCAGGTTAGATGGTGCCTTGAGCAACCTGGGCCAGTGGAAGGTGTCCCTGCCTATAGCAGAGAGGTTGAAACTACGTCATCTTTAAAGTTCCTTCTAATCAAAACCATTCTATGATTGTATTTGAGTAGCAATTTTATTTTTTTTTTTAAACAATAGCCTCTAGTAGTCCAGGAATTTTATGGTTAACAAATTTTAGCTCCAGATGAATGGATTGTTTTCTTCCAGGGTAAACCACAAAAGTCAAGTACTGAAATTTGTTCCCTTTCAGATGTGCAGCCACTTAGTCCCGGCAGAAGGTGCTCAGCCATGCAAGTCACTGACAGATACATGTCTGAGGAAGCTAAAAGAAAAGGACTTGGCTACAAAGAGTTGCTCCCTTGTTGTAGAATCTGTGTAGACTAGTGCTAACTAGCAGTAGGAATATATAACAAACAGTATAAAGAGCCTTGGTTTATAAAATAGGCTTCCAAAGCTACCCCAGAGACTGAAAATGAAAATTAGTAGTGTCAGATTAGATATAAGAAAAAATCTTCACTGAGAAAGCGGTGAAACGCTGAAAAAAGTTGCCCAGAGATGTGGATGTTTCATCCCCAGGAGTGTTCATGGCCGGGTTGGATGGGCTTTCAGCAACCCACGCTAGTGGGAGATGTCCCTGCCCATGGCAGAGGGGTTAGAACCAAATCATGCTTAAGATCCCTTGCAACTCAAAGCACTCTGCCATTCTATGAAACCTGCTCCAGTGTGCCTGCATTCATTATCAGCACAGTCTAGGAATCATTAGTTTAAACAGAGAAGATTTTCTTATGCAGTCAGACCTAAGTCTTGGTTTACTACAGACAATCATTAAGCAAGATTGAACGTTCAAGGGAAGGAAGCATTTTAGTTTATCTTCTGTATTCTTGTATCAGAATCAATTGTTTTTCTTGGTAAAATCCCTCTTCTGACTTCTGTATCAGAAGTGGCTGATAATGGGTTCCTCTGATCATCTGGGTGTCACACAAAGAAAGTAATTAAGGTTAGTTGAGACGGTGTAGGCAATGGCCAACACTCGGAGCCATTTCCACCCACCACAGTTATCTTAGCAGGGTGATAAGTCTGTGGAGGGAAATTGTGAACAGGAAGCTCTGCATACAAGAATTAGATTTGGCCACTGAGTGAACCAGGTATGGTGCCTACTAGTGGTCTAGGAGAGCTATATGACCAAAACATGACCTCTCTTGTCCCTAAAGCTCCCTTTTTGAGACAGACTGTTCCATTCATCTGCTGCCCACATTTGACGATCTAGGCAAACATTTGACGATTTAGGGCAAACATAACACCCATCTTCAAGAAGGGTAAAAAGAATGACCCTGGAAACTACAGACCAGTCAGCCTCACCTCTGTGCCTAGCAAGATCATGGAGCAGATCCTGCTGAAAGTCCTGCTAAGGCAAATGGAAAACAAACCAGAGGTGATTGGTGGGAACCAGCATGGCTTCACCAAGGGCAGATCTTGCCTGACAAATTTAGTGGCTTTTTATGATGAAGTCACAGCGACAGTGGACAAGGGAAGGGCAGCTGATGTCATCTACCTGGACCTGAGTAAGGCATTTGACTCTGTCCCACATGACATCCTGGTCACCAAACTGGAAAAACATGGACTTGATGGGTGGACCACTCGCTGGATAAGGAATTGGCTGGATGGTGGCACACAGAAAGTGGTGATCAAGGGCACAATGTCCACCTGGAGACCAGTGACAAGTGGTGTCCCTCAGGGGTCAGTGCTGGGACCAGTGCTGTTTAACATCTTTGTCAGTGACATGGACAGAGGAATGGAGTGCACCCTCAGCAAGTTTGCAGATGACACCAAGCTGTGTGGCACAGTCGACTTGCTAGAGGGCAGGGATGCCATCCAGAGGGACCTGGACAGGCTGGAGAGGTGGGCCCAGGCCAACCTCATGAAATTCAATAAGGCCAAGTGTAAGGTCCTGCACCTGGGTAGGCACAATCCCAAGCACAAATACAGGCTGGGTGGTGAATGGCTGGAGAGCAGCCCTGAGGAAAAGGACCTTGGAGTCTGGGTTGATGAAAAGCTCAACATGAGCCTGCAGTGTGCACATGCAGCCCAGACAGCCAACCGAGTCCTAGGCTGCATCAAGAGAAGCGTGGCCAGCAGGGCAAGGGAGGTGATTCTGCCCCTTTACTCTGCTCTCGTCAGACCCCACCTGGAGTACTGTGTGCAGTTCTGGAACCCTCAGCACAGGAAGGACATGGAAGTGTTGGAGCGGGTCCAGAGGAGGGCCACAAAGATGATCAGAGGGCTGGAGCAGCTCTCCTATGAGGACAGGCTGAGAGAGTTGGGGCTCTTCAGCCTGGAGAAGAGAAGGCTTCGAGGGGACCTGATAGTAGCCTTCCAGTATCTGAAGGGGACCTACAGGAAGGCTGGGGAAGGATTATTTACAAGGTCCTGCAATGACAGGACAAGGGGCAATGGGCTTAAACTGGCAGAGGGGAGATTTAGACTGGATGTTAGGAGGAAGTTCTTTACAGTGAGGGTGGTGAGGCACTGGAACAGGTTGCCCAGGGAGGTTGTGGATGCTCCCTCCCTGGATGTGTTCAAGGCCAGATTGGATGAGGCCTTGAGTAACCTGTACTAGTGGGAGGTGTCCCTGCCTATGGCAGGGGGTAGGAACTAGATGATCCTTGAGGTCCCTTTCAACCTTACCATTCTATGATTTTATGATCTAACACAGGTATGGTAAGCCGGTAATTTGGAGTCATAGGGAAAAGCCTGGGGCATACTAGCAACCTCTGTGTAGTTTGAGAGGCTGTAAATACAGACTAACTCCACACAAAGCACAGTGGTCTAAATATTAGTTACTCTGCTTTCAAAAAAACTGCAGTAAAACTGCTACAAACAGCTCTCTGTGAGCTCAGGGCATGCTCCTGGTTTTAGTTCATAGTATGCTAAGGTCAACCTCACTGTTCTCTGTATCTAAAGCACTCTGTTGTTCAGTCCCTTCAGACTGAAGGAAACCCATTGGTTAAGTTTTTCAGTTTCTAAACTAGAAACACATGCCAGAGTCAAGAAGGCATTGTTGGCTGCTCCCAGCAGCATGGAAGCCACCCAGTCAGTGTGGCTTGTTGCTGGAGAAGGTTTTAGGGAACACGATGCTAATTAGACCTGCTACTAACAAAGATAAATACAGCTCAAAGAAAATGTTACAAGCAATGATACTGAGCAGAACTGGATAGATTCTGGAGAAATATATTCTTCTTGTCCCACTCCTAGCTTTGAATTCCCACCTTCAGCTGTTTTACTGTCTTTTTTGGTCCTCGAATTTCAACTTGCATTTAAAAAGTTAAGCCAGAAGTCTAAAGAGATTGTTTTACCTTTTTCCCCTGCATAAAAGAAAGATATCTGGAAGGAAGGGAAAAAAACTGCTTCTCTTTTCCCAACTGATTTTCACTAAGAATTTTCTGATTTTCAAAGATTTTCAGGGGTGGTTTTTTCCCTCCCTTTCTAGCCAGCACAACTGAGAGCAGAATGTATGTCACATAACCTTAACAGATACCCTGAAGAGAAGATCCTTAACTTATAACCTTAACAGAATGCAGGTGGGAGAAGAAAATTCAGTGTTACCATGATTTTTCCTGAATGTCAGACAAGTAAAACATTTTTTTGTTCACCTGAGTCAGTTGCATATTAAAAATCCCTAAGGCAAGTGGTTTTGTTCCACACTGGTCTACTGGACAACATAGCAGATGAAATCCTGGCCCCATTGAAGTTAATGGAAGTTTTGTCCTTGACTTCAGGGGAGACAAGATTTCACCTCTTGTATATATTAGCTTCTGTGAATAGGTTGGTTACTCCCAGGTTAAACTCCATGAAAAATCAAGGCTGAACTGCATTTAAAAAGTGAGCATTTTATAAGACTTAGGTAAAGACACTTTGGGGAAAATAAAATACAAATTAATCACTTCACGAACCATTGCTGCATTATTATACAATCTATATTTCTTTATCCTTTGACAACTCTGACCTTACTTGACTTTGTAATGCAGCTGGCCTTCTGCTTAAACTGCTTTCATGACATTTTGCAAATACCTTTCAGAAAGACCTGCCAAAGAGATCCAGATGCAAAATACTTGGTAGTTCAGTCAGGAAATTTTGTACTGTCTCTTGACTAGAGCAAAGTTTTTCTCTTCTTTGCACGCCTCTGAGAGAAATTTTAAGATTCTGATGCATCAGTGTAATCTCCCTGCATCTGTTCCAGATGTCTATCCCTAATGCTTTTTTATGTTTTGCTCCAAAGATATCCATCGGATGTGATGATTTTTAGCTTTGCCCTTATACTGCTGCCAACAAAATTATGATCTCTTCCTGTAGTTCATTAAGTCTCATCACTGTGAAAACAAGCCAAGAAAGCTGCCATTTAGCAGGCACAGTCCCCCTCTCGCAACTCCCCCTCACTTCCAATATTAAATAACCTAACAGGGGAAACAAAAAAGAAAAAAAAAAAAAGCTGCTTACTTATCAAGTTTTTAGTTGCACATTCATTTGCTGCATGGAGAAGAAAGTGATTTCCACATTGCTGTAATTGCAGGGTCTGATTCAGCAGCAGCTAGAAAAGGGATGAGAAAAAGTACGTGTTAGCTGCTGTGCAAACATATGCTCCTGAGCCTCACTTGGCATTCTGTGTGGTGCTATGCTGCTAATTAGTATTCATTATTACCAACAACTAAAGAACCCCATGAATCCCAGTAATCTGTTTCATTGTGAATGGCAGTGCAAGAAATCCCCAGTAGTTACAGTTAGCAGTTAATTAATATCCCTGCCTATTTCCCAGGTAGGGACAGAAAAATACTATTATGCAATCAAGTACTGTGATATTCACAAACACACCCAAATAACACTACCTGACTTTTACCAAATGGGTATATCACTAGCAGCTTTACATGTCAGAGGAGGACTGAAAGGGCTTTGTGGAGTAGTACTTTCTTTGTATCCATTATTTTACAAATACACTCTTATCCTGACAGTAAATATACAATCATAGAATTAGTTAGGGTTGGAAGGGACCATAAGGATCATCTAGTTCCAGCCCCCTGCCATAGGAGGGACATCTCACACTAGATCAGGTTGTCTAAAGCCTCATCCAGCCTGGCCTGAAACACCTCCAGGGATGGGGCTTCAACCACCTCCCTGAGCAACACATGCCAGGGTCTCACCATCCTCATGGTGAAGAACTTCTTCCTAACATTCAGTCTGAATGTACCCCTTTCTAGCTTTGTTCTGTTCCCCCTAGTCCTATCACTACCTGACATCCTAAAAAGTCTCTCCCTGCTTTCTTGTAGGCCCACTTAAGATACTGAAAGGCCACAATAAGGAGCCTTCTCCTCTCCAGACTGAACAGTCCCTCAGTCTCTCCTCATAGGAGAGGTGCTCCAGCCCTCTGATCAAATATACCAAGCATAATTGTCCATAACAGTAGTAGATGCCTACAGTTATGCTCACTGTTACTTCCTCTGCTCCACACTACTCTGAATGCTCCTTCTAAAAATTGTCAGGCTAGATTTGTGCCATCAGCTGGAGTTGGTGCCTTAAAGCTTTAAAAATATCAATTATTTCACATCAACCATTCAGGAGGATGCAAGTGGCAGTCAATCTGTTAATTTACACAACAGGCAGATGTATTCACCTCCAAACAACAATTCAGTAGGCAGGTTCCTAGCCCAGCAGATATCCACTGCCTAGAAACATCACTTCTGTTGGTTGAAGTCAGTAGGCTAGACTGTATGGTTAAAGCCAGACAGTACCAAAAACTGCTTTTCTCCTCTACCACTCAACTTCCACAACACAAAATGAAAGTTTAAAAACAAACTGTGATGGTTCGGGAGTTCCCCACCACCCCCACACTTTGTAAAACCACCCAGACTCAGTTGGCTGGAAGTTAAGGACTGAAGCTATATTTACAGCTTAGCACAATATGCAAGCAGATATTTACAAAATATACAGGAATGTTTACAGAAATATACAAATTAAAGGTAATACAGAAACACAACTCCCCTCCCAGAAATCAGAGTCCCCAGGAGGGGTTCCCAACCACCCTTCCACCTTCTCCCCACCCCTCTACCTTACCCCAGGGTTTGGCTTATGTGCAAGATGAGTTTGGAGGATAGGTCAGGGGGATTAGAAGTAGAGTGGTTAGTTAGGTTATTCAGCAGAGAGGTCAAGACCAAAAACAGCTAGAGAGCCCGAGACTCTTCGAGAGAGTGTCTTATCTATGTTTGTGTTCTTATTCTCATACATCTCAGCAAGCCTATGAGTGTAGACATCACCATTGTTTTCTTTTCACAGCCTGTAATATAATTTTCTCCATTAAAATATTCCAATTAGCCTCAAACCAGCACACAAACAAACAAACCAAACCCAAACCACCATCCACTCCAAGAAAAGCTAACAATTTTTTCATAAGCACTTTCAATGGAGACTGTTTGCCAAAAAATGAACACAAGAGCGCATGAATTCAATGGGTGAGTTAAACTACATTTGGGCAACATCAGCCAGATGGCAAAAGACTAGAGCATGTATCAGTTAGGGAGTGAAACAGATGATTATCAAATCAGGTTGTAAGATTTTGTAAGATCCCATAAAGCTGTGAAATCCCACACAGCATTTTTTAATTCATTCCTGCAAGAAGCAGCTCACCAGGTTTATTTTTAACAGCTTAATCTTTGCTTGCAGGTGCACACCCCAAAGTAAACAACTCTCAGAAATGCCTTACCTGGAGAACACTATTACTACAGTTAAATAAACAAATTTACCTGCACAAATCAGAATGCCAATCCTCACCTACCTAGATAGGACAGAGTCCCAGTGCTACCATGATGAAAGATTTCTCCCAACTGACAAAATAATATCACTTCATAAAAATAATCAGCTCATGTAAAGAGTTGTAATTAAGTATCCTCAGGTTAGACATACAGGACGGAGGGGAAAGTACATTTATAGCATAAAATCATAGAATGGTTTAGTTGTATGCTATGTACAAGTGATGCAAATGGACAGCCCAGCATTTAGCATGCTACTCAGGGACATAGAGATGGCATCTCTTCCCATCTCAAACAGTCTTGTTTCTTGAAGAAACTTTTTGCTTGGGTAGTTTTTTGGGTTTGTTGGGGTTTGTTTGGGTTTGGTTTTTTTTTTTAGCTCTCAAAATAACTTCTCCTGTAGGGTGAATACTCAAAGAGGGCACACTTTCTCTCCAGAAATACTAGGTTACATGCATATGAAGTGTTTCTGTCCAAAATAGTGTTTGAGCTAGGCTCTGAGGCTAGATCTTACCTGCCACAGCTGAAGGCCCAGAATTCCCAAGCTCATTCTGGCCAGGCACTAGCACTGCTGTAAAGGATGCGCTTTGAGTAGCAATGTTTGGTTTGGATACATCAGGCCTGCTGACACACATTCCTGCTTTTCATATATACTCCAAACAATGAAAGGCAAGAAGTTCAAGCAAGGTCATCTTTTAAGAGATGAGTGAAAGGCTTATTCTTGAGCAAAAACATTTACATGAAGCATCAACCTCTGTGATCTGACACCAAACTTTCTGTGGTTGAAAACAGGAAAGTATAAGCAAGTCCTACTAGTAGTTGGAAGTTTTCCACATACTTGGTTCATATAAACCAACATCAGGCACTTCCATTCATCAATTACGTTCTGGTTTAGAGTTCCTCTCTTTCCCCCCCAAAAAAGGGGAGATTTACACTGCAAGAATTAGGAAACACACTTGGACTGGTGTACGACTAGAGAAGTCAAATCGACTTTTGTGAGCTATCAGTTTAGAGGAAAGTGTCTTTTCAGCCTCAAAGGAAAACGTTATTGGAGAAGAGTCATCACCAGCACAACAGGAGTTGTACATACATGCTAGAAAATCCAAGAATCTAAAATTAATCTGCTCCTAGTAAAGCACAATTTCTTTCTCAGTATTTTGAGTTTTCTAAGTGCTTTCAGAATCATTCCAAAAGAAGGTAACCCAGCAAAGACAACAGCAGTCTAAAATAATTTAGGAAGACATCTGTTTTTATTTCCACTGTGAAATATTCTTCAGGGATAAAAAAAACCTGTAATGTGAGTAAATTGCTTAGTATCTCAAACTAACCTTTATTTGCCCTTCCCTTTCTTTCCTCTTTTATCAGATTCTTCAGGCATCTTCTTGTAGCTGGAGGGGAAATTGTTCTGTAGAGAAGAGTACAAGCCATTCAAGGTTAGATACACAGCCAGTCTCACCCCAGCTCCCAGTCCTCTACAATCGTTGAGCTGCTTAGACCTGAGGTGAAAACAGAGATGGAAAAGTTGCACCAAAATAATAGAGGAGAAGGTGTAGCTAACATGGAGAATGAAAAATTAGATATGCCCTGTCATTCTCTTTTGGGAAGCAGAAAGCCACTTCAGAAAAGTCAGGTTCCACATGCTGACAGTACTGCCAGTTACATGGCTCTGGAGCATTTCACCAAAGCCACTTGGCATCTCAGACCACATTAAATGTTGCCAAAGCATCCGGGTGTTATTTGGATCCATGTAGTTTCTGCCTGCAGCCACCGTGCATATTTCTAGACATGGCTTCTTGTGTTGCTGTACATCTCAGTGCTAACTGCAGGCACCACTCTTCTGTTCCCTATATGAGTGGATAGTTGAAGGTTTAGCACCATAGCTCCTACTGCAGTTCTGAAAATAGTAAAACTTTTTTTTTTTCCTGCTACTTTACAAAACAGATGAAGGCAAGAGAGAAGGATAAGGACAGTTCAACAATTCAGTCCCATTACAGTGGGTTCATGAGAACAGAAACTCCATATAACCCCCTTCAATATCTTTCATCTAGATAAAAACATGAAAGTAAATAATTCCAATCAGAGCCTGGACATACTTAAGTATCACCAGTAGAACTCAAAAACACTGCTTTAAATTAAAGCCTGTTGTTTATCACATGTGTGCTTACCGGTATCCTGAGATACTGGAAATGGTTGTGATTGCCCTTTGACAGGCAGGCAGAGCAGAGGGTGAAAGCAGTGACGATGAGGCTGGATTTCTGGCTGGGTGCTAGCGCTACAGTAAAGGATACACTTTGAGTAGCTCTGTTGGTTTTGGATACAACAGGCCTACTGGGACACTAAAAACCTATTTTGAACTCTAGTCAATCTGTTAACCTATCCCAAGGAATGAAATGCTTCACTGCTTATCACCGCCAGATATGACTGAATGGTGCTTGGGGTTTAAATTACCATATTTAATTAAATGTAAGATACTGAAATGCTTGGGGAAATCCACTAATGAAATTTCACTGGCTGCAAAGCATAGCTCTTGTCATTGTCTCCTTCTACTGACCAATCTTTCAGTGCATTAAAGGCATTCTTTTGAAAGCAAATAGTTTTGTTGTTAACAAGAAACATGCCTTACAACTGACATGGTACTGCCAATACTGATGGTCCATTAATAAACTTTGATGGTCACAGATTTTCTGATTTACACTCATCACTAAATGATCTTAGAGTTCCTCTCAGGGACAAGAGAACACAATGAAAAGAGAATGGTAGGAAAAAAGCAAATTTCACCCTCTGCCTTTTTCAGATAATAAAGCTTAAATGGCCAGGAACTGAAGTTATGGAAATTGATGTAGCTGTAGCCACTTATCAGCTTGCAGGGATAAAGACTCTGGGTTATTCATACATATCTGTCAGAGTTTGTCACAATATCTCTATTGAATCTCTCTCGCCCACTAGAACAATTCCAGTTTTTAGCCACGTATTGAAATTAGACATGCCTCAGGGCAATCTCTCAAAATCCATCTCTATAAAGTCAATCTACATTAGAAACACCAGGACAAATTCATAATCTGAATGCAAGTCCAGAGGGAACTTAAAAGTTCTGTGCCATTAGAATATTGTGCTTCTGTATGGTTTCAGAAATTGGTCTTGCTCCATAAAAGCCCTCATGTTTTGGGGCAGAAATCACCTCTTTTCAAGTGATATATTGGGATAGTCAGCACCTATGCCAAAATTTGCAGGTGTGAGTGCCCTCAGCATATATTAAGAGGACTTCTCTCTAATGATCAGCCTCTCTGGAGTTCATTGTATTGGATATCCTGTTTCCCCAATATGGGAGAACTGAAAGTGAGGGAGGAGAAATACACTCTGGTCCATAACTCTTACAGCACGTCTAACACACCTTGCACGTGAAAATATTCATCCAGCTCTTCACATTCCTTTGCATCTCTTTCAGGTCCTTACAGAACTGGTTGAGAAAAAGGAGATGGAATTGGAGAAAAAAGCTCAAAAAGGGAAAAATGAAGAAAAAAAGGAAAAAACGAAAGAAAAATCATCACAGAAAATTGGAAATAAAGTAAGGTTTCCTGGAGTAAAAATATTGAGCAGCTACTGAAAACAGAGCCAAAGTCCAGCTTGTTCAGCCATATGTGGGCAGAGGCTATTAGTTTACATTAAACTGCTCACCAAGGTTTGGGTTCAGAAGACACAGGAACTGTCTGAAGCCAGTACTTCTCAGCCCTTTAACTACCTTTCTGGTTTTGGGGAACTGAATTTTTCCCTCTCATTTTATAAATAACCACTTGTGTGGTCATGACTCAGCTCTGCGAAAAGAGCTGATGTAGGTGCAGGTTGCTAGAGACAGACAAGGGGAAAATACATAATACAAACATTTATGGCTTTGGCTTTGCTACCAAGACAGTGTGCATGCACTTCTCAAAGCACTGCTGCTTTATGTTTCTGCAAATAGCAAAATGGTGTCCAAGTATCTAACCAAGCATTTCCACTTTTCGTGGGGCATACATGGTTAGTTACTGCCACCCCTTCACACAAGAACTAGGACAAGAGTTTCCGTCTCACGCAAGTACTACCTCAGTTCCTGCGGGTTTCAATTTGTAGGTGCAGCTTTCTATTGGCCATTTGTGTCTTTTGCACTTCAAGCCAGTATTTTGGAAGCCTGTAAACGTAGTCATGCATTTTCAGTCTCCATTTTTTGGTTATGAGTTCTTTTTCACTTCAAGTCACAGTAGACACCACTTACTGCATGATACACTCCCTGGAATGTTTGATGTGCTCAGGGCTAGTTTTGCTGAAGGGATGCTTTCAGATTATTTCAGGAGCAGCTTCACTGTGGAAAACACCTGTGAAACAAAGCAAAGGGCATGCAACAAAAAGCTGCAGGCTTTTGCTGAAGCAGCACCTTGTTTATGTGGTAAATGAGAAGCAAAAAGTTGAAACAATATTTTTTTTAATAAGGTTCATTAATCTCTCACCAAGTATGTGGAGGAGAAGGGTGAGTTTTCTGGGGCAAAGCTTACTCTTCACTGCGAGTTTTACACAATTTAAAGTCCTAACCCTAGAACAACCATATAACAAAAAGAGATGCTTTTCTTGGACAACATCCATTCATCTGTCCAAAAATCTCTTAACAGTTAGCCAGGAACCTAAACTACATCAATTCAGAAAGCAGCAGTCTATCTGGTTGGGAGGTAGATCTAAGTGTTAACTTGGATAGCATCTTTGCTAGTTAAACACTGTTTGAATCATATGAAACAATGTTGAAGGTTTCAAGGTTGGGTTGTTTTTTTTTCTCCCCCTGCAAGCCAAGATGCACAGCATGCTGCAGGACCAGTGTACAGAATAGTATTTTCCAAGCTCTTTCAGCCTGTCTTGCATTACCAATTAAGAAGAGTAGTGCCTGCTCCTCTGCAAGAGAATTTTTAAGTTCTGGTCACACTTCTACAGACAATTGTTTGCCAACAGGGTGACATTATCACAGAGTACAGTATCACAGCATTAAATGAAGGCAGCATACTGAAAGCAGTGGAGGTGATTACTGGTACCACTTTATTGTGCGGCAGAGCAGACCCAGCCTGAGGGAGGAGAGGAGAAAGAGGAATGTAATGCCTGCAGACCTAAGCCAAATAACACTGATACCAAGTTGTTTGTTGTCCATAAGACTTCTGGTGACTTATATTAGTGTTGAGTTCAGCTCTGTGGGATCACTTCATGCTGTGACCCCTTAAATCAGCACATGTACAGAAGAACTCTGTGGGAAAGATCAGATAAAAGTACATGTACAAGAGCAATTGCTTAGAAAAGCTTTTGAAATTAGAGTCTTTAAAGACCGTTGTCATTCACAGTTATAGAACCCTGCAGCATCTCAGACAGCCCAGTTCCTTTTGGGAGGATTCACGAGGGCGTCCTGTAATGGCTTTGCCCTTGTCCTTACTCCTTCCCAACTCAGCTCCCCCAGAACAATGCCCTGTGATGCCTCTGGTCTCACACAAGCAATGAAAAAGTCTGTTCTGAATGCTTCGGTCTAAGTCAAAGTGAGATGTTAACGTTCAGGTACACTGAAAATGCCAAAGCCGGCCAGAGCTTCTGAAACTGAATGGCAATTCTAATGGCTTAAAAACCTGATTCTTGCAGGATAAATTTGATTCCTTGTTGGTTTTGCACATTTCACTAGACAAAAACCAGCAATACTAAAAGGCAATCCCCTTACAGCCTCCCCAAGGTTGTTTTGAAATGGGGTAAAATAACAATATAGAGTTTTGAAGCTTTATAATTTCATGTTGTTCTCGTCTCTTCAGACGTCACAAGTCCTGTCAAGTAAAATTCTGAGCCATTATATCGGGTTCTCTATGGTTCATTGAGAAAGAACAAAGGGAACATTCTCTCCAAGGTTATAATACTGACAGGGGGGAAAAATAGTATCTGAGACTGGTTGAGAAGTATTTGGAAAAGTTCAAACAGTACGACTCTTACTAAAATAAGTGTAGACTATAAGTCATAGTGATGCAGGCAGAAAATGTTTTGCTACTAACATTAGTTCCTAAAGAAAATAAGAGTTTGATCCCAGAAGGAAATTTAAATTTTTCTGAAAAACCTGATAACAATCTTTTAAAAGACATATTTGATATCAAAGGAACTTAGTTTACTTTTCTCTGTAAGGTGCTGATTTGATTTCCCATTGGGCACCTAAGGAAAAAAAACCACACCACACCAAAAAACCAAACAAAACAAAACCACCAACCTCAGCACTGCATGATCCTTCTTTTCAATAGCAGAACACGTTTGACCAGTCTGGACTGCTTTGCCCAGTAACTCGCTGCGGCCTGTCAGCACAGGACTAAGGCTGTTGCACCCCTAACTTTTATCCACAAGTGTTTAACATTTCCTCCTTAGTGAAGCCTGTTAGGAAAATCTCCATAGCAGAAGGGCACAATTGAGTTGATTCAAAATTCTCACTGCCTTTAAGTGAGAATCACCTAACGTGGGCTAGGCTTTGGAGAGCTTCAGAAATGCATTCAAATTGTCATTTCCATCCTCATTTGGTGAGGCACTGGCACAGGTTGCCCAGGGAGGTTGTGGCTGCTCCCTCACTGGAGGTGTTCAAGGCCAGGTTGGGCGAGGCCTTGAGTGACCTGTTCTAGTGGGAGGTGTCCCTGCCTATAGCAGGGAGTTGGAACTAGATGATCCTTGAGGTCCCATCCAACCTTACCATTCTATGATTCTATGATCTTTCTGCTTAGCTTGAAATACGTGTTGTTGGTTCAAGGAGCCTTAGCACAATTAACATGGAATGAGTATGGAATCAAACAACACAGAAAAAATATACTACTAACTTCAAAGGGGAAGAATTCATAGAATGATGTAGGTTGGAAGGGACCTCAAGGATCATCTAGTTCTAACCCACTGCCATAGGCAGGGACACCTCCTGCTAGTACAGATCACTCAAGGCCTCATCCAACCTGGCCTTGAACACCTCCAGGGAGGGAGCAGCCACAACCTCCCTGGGCAACCTATTCCAGTGTCTCACCACCCTCACTGGAAAGAACTTCCTCCTAACATCCAGTTTCAATCTCCCCTCTGCCAGTTTAAACCCATTGTGCCTTGTCCTGGCATTGCAAGACCTTGTAAATAGTCCCTCCTGAGCCTTCCTGTAGGCCCCCTTCAGATACTGGAAGGCCGCGACAAGTTCTCCTTGAAGCCTTCTCTTCTCCAGGCTGCAGAGCCCCAACTCTCTCAACCTGTCCTCACAGCAGAGCTGCTCCAGTTCTCCGATCATCTTTGTGACCCTCCTCTGGACTCACTCCAACAGTTCTGTGCCCTTCTTGTGCTGAGGGCACCAAAACTGTACACGGTACTCCAGGTGGGGTCTCACAAAAGCAAAGGGTGAGTATCCCCTCCCTTGCCATGCAGGCCATGTTGCTCTTAATGTAGCCCAACACAAAATTGCTGTCTGGGCGGCACACACACACTGCAAGCTCATGTAGAGCTTTTCATCAACCAATTTCTGCATATGACTTTTACTCTTACCCTGTCTGTAGATGCAAGAAGAAATACAGAACATTCTGCAACTGTCCTGTAGGCACAGAGTGGTTTTGATTAAAATCAATGAAACTGACACAAGAAAACTGTTTGCATCAGTGTATAAAATCATTGAAGTTGGTAATTAAAATGATTAAGTAGCTTGTTTGCAACAATAAAAGAAATATTAATGTGTCCTATGCTATTAAGAGACTAAAAATGAAGAACTCATTTTTAGACTGTTTTGGGAGGGGTGAAATTCTGGTTTGGTGTTTTGTTTGGTTGGGGTTTATTGTCATTTTTTTTTAAGTTGACAATTATCAGTATCTCCTTTTATAACAGGTCTTCATAATTTTCTATAAAATGTCATGGAAAAAATGCTAAAAGAATAAATTCTGCCTAATGCAAACAATGCAAGAATGAATCTCAGTGTGCCACAGCCTGTAAAAATTCAGAATACATTAGCATAACTTGGAATTTGAGCTCCGAGTGTCAAACCCTCCAACACTTGCTTCTATTTTACCCAAATGGTCTTCATGTTTAGCCATGAAACTGCTGAATCTCTTGCAAATACATCTACAGACCACAGGGTAGAAGTGATAAATGTATTTAGGTTTTGCCTGTCCTTCTGGACCCAAACTTTAATTACTGCAATAACAATTTAATTAAAACCAGATATTTAATAATCCACATGACCTGACTGCAACTGCATTTGCTGATAATAGATATGCAATGGCACCTAATTACAAAGGCATATTTAGGACATTTGGTTTCATTTTACTTGTTCCAAGACCTACACTTCATAGCTAGTTTACTGATAACCAGTGGGTTACAGACTATGTACTGGTTAGCAAAGCCTGATGCAGCTCATGTTGCCTTACTTAAATCCATGTTCATCTCCTCCCCAAACAGTGATCTCATTTCCCACTGATAACTATTACCTGAGAGCTTTCTCAGGACTTCTGGCTGTTACAACATGGAGAAACTTTCATCATTTTCTGACATGGTTTTCCATTAAAAATACTGGTTCAGTAAAATCAAACTATTCCAGGAGCATGTCAATGTCATTTAGTTTAGAGAGAGAGAACTTCAAAATGTTTTGATAAAGTTGAAACTTTTTTTTTTTTTTTTGCAAGATACACCTAGATTACTATTTTGCTTCATGACTACAAATTAAAACAGTTTTGAGTTACCCACAAGTTGGGAATTCCTCTTTGAGGGTGGGGGAAGGGAGTAAGCCTATAATAAAATTAACTGAAAAAAACAGTTTACTAATTTCATTTACATGTTGCAAGTCTCCCACCTACATTACAGGGTCAAACAAATCTAATTCCTGTGAGGTCAGTTGGTCAACTGATGAACAGACACCTCTTTTTTTCTCTCAGTGGGTTAAAATTGCCTTGTAGTGTGTTAGAAAGATTTAATTTTTTTTTCTTTTTAATGAGATAAAATCCTTTTATTTCTCAACGGAAAACAAATCTTTAAAAATTCAATTAAAATTTTGACATTTTGTCATACTTGTAAAGTTTCTACGTCTTAATATTCTGATTTTTCTTTTCATCCCAGCCTCCAGTTGAGGAGGAAGGCTGGAAAATGGCTCCCAGTAATTTCCTCTCAATAATGGAGGAAGGAAACCGTCAATACAAAGGTCAGTAGAAAAAGATAACAATTACAGCTGGAATGTTCTTCTAATTCAGATTAATCTGAACATCATTTCTATAAGGTCAAACAGTGCAGCCTCCCAAAATGTGAAACAGTATAGAAATGAGGACATTAGACTCAAAAAAAAAAAAAAAAAAAAAAAAAAAAAAAAAAAAAAAAAAAAAAAAAAAAAAAAAAAAAAAAGAGTACTTAGCAAGTGAGTCTCTCAGTACCTCATGCTTTCTTAGGAGTCTTTCAATACCATCAAGCCAATCACACACACCTAGAATTGTATCCTCCTGTAAGTGGCCAAGCTAGAACCACAGTGCTTTGTTGTTCATGCAGAGGCTCTCTTGTTAGTTTTGTTGCCCCTGGAAAATCCAGCTGAATAGCAAATAGTCCAGAAACACTATCCTGTAGATCAGGCTTTGGCTTCAGCATTTTGAGGTCAATGGAACAGAGCCTAACTGGAGGTCTGTAACTTGTGGAGTCCCTCAGGGGTCAGTAGTGGGACCAGTATTATTCAATGTATTCATTAGTGACCTGGATGAGGGCATGGAGCTCGAGACTTGCACAGGCTGGAGAGTTGGGCAGGGAGAAATTTAATGAGGTTCAACAGGGGCAGGTGTAGAGTCATGATCCCATGTACCAGTATAGTTCAGGGACTGATCTGCTGGAGAGCAGTAAAGGGGAGAAGGGCTTGGGAGTCTTGGTGGATGGGAGCATGGCCATGAGCCAGCAGTGTGCTTCTGTGAAAAGGAAGGCCACTGTCATTTCAGGGTATATTAGAAGAGCTGTATTTAGTAGGTCCAGAGAGGTTCTCCTTCCCCTCTACTCTGCCCTGGCAAGGCCTCATCTGGAGTACTGTGTCCAGTTCTGGGCCCCCAGTTCAAGAAGGACAGGGAGCTGCTGAGAGAGTCCAGCACAGAGTCACAAAAATGATTAAGGAACTTTAACATCTTCCTTGTGAGGAGAGGCTGCAGGAGCTGGGGTTTTTTAGCTTGGAGAGGAGGAGACTAAGGGGTGACCTCATTCATGTTTATAAATATGTCAGGGGTGCCAGGAGGATGGAGCCAGGCTCTGATCAGTGACAGGACAAGGGGCAGTGGGTGGAAGTTGAGGCATAGGAGGTTCCATGTGAACATGAGGAAGAATTTTTTCGCTGTGAGAGTGATAGAGCACTGGAACAGGCTCTGCCCAGGGAGGTTGTGGAGTCTCCCTCTCTGGAGATATTCAAGAACCATCTGAATGTGTTCCACTGTGATCTGCTCTAGGTGATCCTGCTCTGGCAGGGGGGCTGGACCAGATGATCTTTTGAGGTTCCTTCCAGCTCCTGACATTCTATGATATTCTTTCTCTGTTAACACTTTATTCTGTTTTCCCCTCATTCATGGAAAGCATCCATGAATTCATTCACCTTCACCAGCTACAGCTAATATTTTTCATTAGGTGTTTCAGTAGGAGGGTCATCAAGCAAAGGCACACAAATGCTGCTGAACTGTGACCATACTTGCTTAATTCAAAGCATGTGCAACTTAAACAGAACTCAAGCTTATGGCTAGGAGACTGATTGTTTGTTTCACTTTGAGAAAGCACCCAGTAGTAAGGGATTTCAAATTCAAAAAAGTTCAACTTCTGTGAAAAGCTTCCATTATTCCCTCCTGCTGACAAATTATTGGCATCAAGTTTTCTACCCTATTTGGGCTGGCTGTAGATAAAGGAGCCTATAACTTTCCAAATATACACCAACACTGACCTTTGACTTCTAACAATTAGGATTTTCTTACACACCATACATCATAAAGTAGTTTTATGCCTGAAGAGGAGTTCTTCATCCCAGACTCTACTCTTGAATGCTACACCAGAACACTTTGAAGTCTGCAGGAATTTTAGGTAACAATCAGGTTAATCTATGCTGCTTTCATTAACTGGCCAAGAGCATTAGTTGTGCTTTCCTATACTGTGCTTTCCTATACCTTCATGACAAAATGGCACCTTGCAACTGGAGACCAGCAACAGCTATACCTGTGTTTCCCATCCAGCAAGCTGCAAGAGCAGTAAAGGAGCGCTGTAGAGGCAATATGCAAGAGGGTAGGAGGCTTGGCAATACGCTCATCCAACACTGCTAACAAATAGATGATGCAGTAGCTGTGTTTTCCAGTGCACCCACAGTGCTGCTGAAGCCTTATAGCCTAGCAGTCTTCAGCACAACACCAAACTGTGAATTCACCAACTCCTTGTATTTGTGCAAATAACTCCTCCAGGTTGTAGAAAACATGTTTGGCTGTAACCTCAGACAGAGGCATGAAACAGTGTCTCTCGGTTTGGCAGTGGATGCCAGTCTTAGGGATAAAGACACTGCAGAGGTCAATAATTTCATTTAACAGGACTCTCAAGTTCCACATTCACATACTAACAAGTCTGGAGGTTGTGAGAGGATGGGTGGGACATATTTATCACCCAAACTGTGTCTAATCACCAGTATTGCCTTTCCTAACAAAATAATGCTTTGAGTTCTCCAAGTATAGAACATTTTGGGGCTAATCATGTTAATTTTTTACATAAAGAAGAGTGATGAGTTGGGGCTGTTGTACTCCTGTATATCTTACAAGACCTTTCACGTGAACTCAGCAGTCTATTAACTGTCTCTGGAGCTTATGCTCCTATTTAGGCACCTGAATTGGGTGCCTAAAGCCAGTCAGTGTGAATACCTCCATCTCCCCATTATGTACTTATAGAACTTGCAGGTGCCCTGCAATGATATGCTCAGGCAGGTCAGAACAAGCAGCATTCTTTTGTGGTAGATAAAGACTCCAACCTGGCAGAGTTAAACACTGATGTTCATCTCCAGGCCTTTCTGTCAGAGCTGACAGCTACTCCCTTAACTCTGAAAGCACATAAGAAGGAACCATTTTTTGCACAGAGCACAACCAGAAATCCTCAGAGTGGACAGATCTCTCTTGCCTCTCTTCAAAGAATAGCTGCAGCTCTGCTTTAGGCAGTGTGGAAGAGTCTATAGCTGTTCAGTTAAACTTTGAGGTGTGGGTTGTTTTCCTCTTAGTGAGCCAGGTCTGACAACATCTTAATTTTGAGTAAATAGTTGTTATCTTCTTCATGCAGCTCAATCCCCTGCCTCATTCAAAAGCACCTAGTGCTTTTCACTTCAGAATGCTCTTTATTACAATCTACATGGTGGTTGTTCAGAATAATTTTAATCTGGCCATAGAGAAGATTCTTTTTTTAAGACCTCCAGAATCAAATCCAGAACAGTTTCTGGGCAGAACAATGTAAGTAGTTTCTTACATTTTTCATTTTAGCTTACTTCCATTTCAGTAGAAGTAGGAGAGGGAAAGGGGATGAGTTTCAGTTTGGTCTTTCTGTACTGGTGGTAACTTTGTCCTGTTCTTATCTGGAAGTCCCTCAGTTACTGTTCACAATTTCCATAGAAGTTAATCTGTCTGGAAAACAAAATTTAAGTCAAGGAGCTTGGCTGAGAAAGATTTATATCAAATGCCTACAACTGAATCATTCAGAGATGCTTATGAGTGTGTCTGAAGTTTATCCAACTGACAGCTGACCAAACAGCAAACGTTTTAATTTGGGCATGCACAAACAACCCCAACACTTAAAATTAAGTCTTCCCATCTCCAGAAGCTGGTTGCTCTGTTCTTAGGTTACTTAAACAAGAAGAGGTAGATCAGTATTTCACTTACGGACTTTTCCACTCATTTTTTTCCCTCCTCTACCAATCTAGGACTGCTACTTAAACTTCATTAGAATTCATGAAGACTTTATTATGTTAGGACTGTTGAACAGTTTTGATAGTTTTTTTTAACTGCATTTCCTAAGCACTAAACCGCCTATTTTATATAGCACTGTTTGAAGCACCCAGTTTCTGTGTGATATCTACTTTTACACTGGAATAGCAAGAGTTTGTGTAGAGCAAATCGAGCAGTCTGGATAATTACCTCTGTCTTCCCAGGGTTTATATTTGCAGTACCCTATGTTGTGAGGCAGCAAAGTGCTATTTCTCCCATCATACAGCTGGCCACTTGATAAATATCCTCTGTGACACTAAGTCATAAACGAGTTCAACGCAAATATGCTATGGTCCGAAGTGTGCAATTTAAAGTGTGATGGTATTATGGAATTTTAACTAGTCATCAAAAGACTCAAATCCTTTTTGCCAGAAGGTTGAAAGTAGTCATTAAGAGAAGTTTGATGGCTTTTAGATAAATATATGGCAGTTATTAGTCACAAGCTATTCTCTGGAATTCAGGGATATTGGTGTTACCTACTGGCCTGCAGAGTGAGAACTAATACAGCTGAGATGGTGAAGTTAGCAGTCACATCAGTGGACTGACCTGTCTTTTGAGGTATGCATATAAAGTAATCCAAAGATAAGGATACGTTATTTTAAAAGAGGTGATAAAAACCACACTGCATACACACACACACACAAAAATAGCCCCTGTAACTGGGTGACCCTGTCTGTAACAAAATACCAGACTCTTTTGACCAGCCAGAGATAACATAACATACTTAGCCTCCTGACCTTACTTTAAAAATAATGTTGAAACATTTTGTTGATCTATAAAAGAACAACACAGCATCTAACACCTATGAGTTATTGATCTCTTTTCTAAAATTAAAGACACACACCACCACCCCCCTAAATCGAGTGGCAAATATAGCGCTCAAAAAAAAAAAAAACCAACCAAACCCTCATTGCCAGGTAATATCAGAGGCAGCTGCCTAATCTGTGGGGACTGTCACTGAATCGCCTGCGGTGCATATTAACCACTAATCAGTTTACAAAATGACAATAAACAATTATGAAAAACACAGAATAAAAATCTATGGATCCCTCTATGAATAATAAATATCTAAATCTAGTACTCCTGTGAAAACATAGCACTTGCAACCTGTTGACCCAGTCAGGAAAGAAAATTCACATAACTCCCATATAATATGCCCTTTTCCCAAGGTTGAAATTCCAGGCTGGTAACCATGGAGGAGGTAGCTTTTAACTAAGACAAGTCAGTTTTCCTTCTTGATATATTACATGGCATCTGGTATGCCATCTGATGACCCACAAGTAATTTAAAGAAATTAGTGTCTATCCCTTTGAGTTTATCCTTATTACCAAAAATCCACTGTCTTTGTCCAGCTCTATTATGTTCAGTTATGAAATTAAGACTACTTACCTGCTAAAACTACTTCCTACATGTAAACCCACAAATATTCTGCATGTAATTAGACTCTGAAAATTTGTAGGTGATAGAAACAGCAGCCAGTATTACATTAACTGGAGTAAAACTTGAATGATCTCCTATGGGTACTGTGAAAACCTTCTTCAATTTATAATGCCAGCGCAGAAACGCTCCTATGAAACAGATTCATAAAGAAACCTGTGTCTTGAGGTTGAAAGCTGTCATTTTAAGCCATCTGGAAATTGAATTAAGACATACTGATGGAAAATAGCTGCCATTTATAAGGATACTATCAGGGCTTGAAATGCAAGATATGAAATCTCTTCCTTCAAATTAGCACTAAAAAAAAAAAACAAAACCCAAAAACATGGAAAGGAGAGAGGTGCTTCCATTAAGTACCTTTTGCTAGTAGCAGAGAACTTGGATGCACACCAAGCTTGCTAGATTTCATTTATTTTTCTTTCTAAAGGAGCAAATTACAGTTTGCCTCAACAAAAATAAAGACCTTCACCTCAGGATCATTAGCTACTTTATCATAAACAGGGAATTTTTGGTTTGATCATCAGTTTGCACAAGCTTGCTTTGTTCCTGAAGTTAGGGTCTCCTTATTACTTCTCCTTTGCACAACTCTAAAACACAGACAAGCTCTATCAGGTGGGTCTTGCCTCCTTTTGGAAAAAAAAAAACAAACCTTCAGCTGCCTCTCAGTTACTTAGAGCTCCCCAAAGTTAAAACTCTCTATGGCCATATGTCACTTGAGAGTTGGATGCAGGCTACTGCTTTGTCAGTAGCTGTTCCCATTTCCATGTGTTCCATTCAAGCTTTTATGCATGTTCCAATGTTCCTGGTCCATATTTAAGCCTCATGTGAATGTTCACCACCCCTAGAGATCTTTAAGAAAAATTGAATGTGGCGCTTGGTGGCATGATTTAGCTGATGTTGTGGTGTTAGATTATAGGTTGGATTTGATAATGTCTGAGGTCTTTCCCAGGGTCAATGATTCAGTGATTCTATGTCTACAAAGGCTGACTTTGCAGAGCTCTGACTCAGCACTAGGTAACAGAGCAGGAGAGAAAATCTTCCTTGTTCAAACACCTTCCTTTGGTCCCCATGCCTGCAGTATGCTAGCCAAGAGACAAGCACAGAGAGCAAACTCTCAAGAGACAAGGACAGAAGCCATTTTGGCGACTTCTTCATGGTAAACAGACTTGAGCACTGTGCTATTAAACAGAGAGAAAAAAGAATGCCAAATGAGGCATGACATGGTTCATCCAATACTGTACTACCTGCACTTGAAGATGAACAGCACTCCAGGCATTCAGCCTTACAATCAGAAAATGACAGCCTCCATATCCCATTATCCTCCTGAAATCTGATACCAATTTACAGCCCAAGGAAAAAAGGTTGACCTCAAAATTTACAGATCCTAATGCTACAGGGCTCTGAACTTGGTATGGGTCCCTAGAGCCTGCTACTTTCATACAACTAATAATTTAATAAAAGTTGCCTACAACTACATATTTTTGCCTCCAGAAGCAGTTGGAGAAACCAGTGTTTTTTGTAACTTTTTTCCTCCCCTTTTTCTTTCTTTTGGATAACAGTCTTTTGGCAGAATAGAGATGAGGGATGGGATTTTCACCAGGATCATGACCCAGAGCTGATCAAAGAAGAGATACGGGAAGAAGTGGAGGAAGAGATCAGAGTGCAGGTGTGCTTACAATAGTAAGAGGACACTAATAATGTGCATTGCCTGTGTATATTTCTCTACAGCTGTAAGAACTGACTCTGGATAGACCTTACCTCCTTCCAGAGTTCCTAGTATCTGTTCTCTGCTTTAATGCTTGTTTAGCTGAACATTTGTCTGAAGTGCAGTGGCAGAACTTAGAAAGATTCAACTGTGTTATTCTGGATAGGTTGATGAATTGATGCAACAGAAACTGAAGAATCTCAAACTGGCTGTGGATGGAGAGAAGAGTGGCAAACAGAAAAAAGGAAGAAAGAGTGAAAAGGTAAGAGCAGCAATTTGGGAGAAGTCAGGTTAAACCTTGGTTCTCTACCCAGATATAATGGTAGTCAGTGCAAACTCTGGTCTCACAGATACCGATATCAAAATGTCCACCCCAAACATTCATAAATGCTTGGTTTTAGTCAGTAAATCTGTTCACCTGTGGCTTTTTTTTTTTTTTTTTCAGAGCCCCTTCTGTTAGCTATTATTATTCCTTAACCTTTAGAAATACTAGTTAGGAAAAGCTGAGTAAGTCCAAAACAGATCAGATTTTCAGGAGGGCTACACACTCTCTTGAAGTCCTCTGATGCAGTCAAACAGGAAAATCCAAGTAATTCCTCTCTATAAGGTTACAAGTTCAGATTAATACAGTCTTCCAGGGAAGGCATGGATCTGGGTGCCAGGAAGTTTTCCAGCTGCTGCCAGTTTGCCTCCTAAATGAGAGTTAGTTGATGTGTCTCAAAACTGTACACTGAAAAAATTGCCTTTGAATGCTTTGGTGTAACCTTTCATTTATCTGTAACAATACAGATCGCATACAGGTACACATTAATTACATTGCTACTTAATATTGAAAAGTTTGGGAACTTGCAGTTTAAGCCAAGTTTATTTAAGCATGTGAGATAGGATAAAGATATAAATTATTATTAATGCATGTTGTCCGCTAAAACGCAGCACAGGTCACGTTCACATCTAGTTTCACAACATTACCATGTGCAGAGTTCCACAGCTCACGGTTCCCTGAGTTCCTTACCCAAGCATTTAAACTATAGATCATGTCAGTGCAAAATAACTCAAAGCTTACAGACCCTACCATTCAATCAGCAGAGCCACTTAAAAATCCTCAGGGCAAATAGCCAACCCTGATCTCATGTTGTATTTAATATCTATAATCCTTTTAGCATGCAAATACTTACTGTTGCTGTACTTCTTCTCAAATTATCTTTAAAAAACACTCTTTCACCTGACAAACGTGCAGGACCAATTTAATAATGCAGGACTCGAACAACTCTGACAACTGATACCAATTAGTTTGCTAAACTTGTTTCAAAAATAGCAGAGCTTAAGATACGAGGACAAAATATTGCAACACTCTTCCCAAAGATCAGTTGGACAAAACCGCTTCAAAATGTCATCCTGAAATTATAAAGCTTTGTGGAAGGGGTTGGGCTTGTTGGTATTTTTGTTCAATTGAGTGCTTTGGGGTAGGGGGGCTGTTATTTAACTTCTGGTTTCCCAAAGTGTACCATTAGTCTGAGAGAATGAGAAGGGGAAGATGAGAAAGCACTAATTAAATAATACAAGTTCCCTAAAGGTTTTATCAGAAAAATAAACCCAACAGCCAAACCAAAAACCCAGTTCTGCTTTAGGGGTGGAGGATGGAAGGAGGTATCCAGTTTTAGTCAAAATATGTCTTCCCTGTGCAAAACTATTTGAAATATCCAATGGACATTGGCAAAGGGTTTTTTCTGCATATATCTCAGTCCACAAATGAGCACAGGGTGTGCACCTCTGTGCAGAGACTTCAAATCTGCCATATGAAATTCTGGAGAGGCTGTAATGTCTTTGGATGTTGGAGCTGAATCCAACAGGGATTACAAATCAGAGCCGCCCCGCACCCTGCCCTGCACCACCCCCCCCATTTCACAAGAGCTTGTTGATCAGTGAGAAGGTCTTTGTCTAAAGACTTTTTTAGTACCAATATCAGAGCTGCTTTCTATATTTTGCCATCACCAGAAAAGACTTCTCAACCCAGACCAGATGCACACAGGGCAAATCTGCACTTGCTCAGCTTCACATCCAAGCATCAACGCATGATGCAAGGAATCCACTCAGACACTTCATAGGTGGTTGCTTATACATTGTCATTTCCTTTAAACCACTTTTTCACATACTTGGTGGCTGTAGCCACAGACAGCTGATGGCAGCAGGACTTGTATGATTGCAGCCAAGGGGTGACATAGATCTTGCATTTCCAACATGGAACAGTTCCCTCAATGTGGTATTTTGGTTGCCTTCTCCCTTCTGGTGCCACAGACACTCTTCTTTGGAATCTGGTCTTAAATCAGGTCTGTGTTTGCTTGTAGCAATCTCTGAACTACTCAAAAACATTTTCATGAGCCCATGCAGTAAGACAAGATACCACACTGAGCAAGGAAGACAACCTTCTGTCATCTGCCAGTTAATAGCTAATGCAGCTCACATGTGACTTATCAAAGCAGAAAATAACCAAGTAAATGGATGGCTACACAGAAGCTAGGCTGACATTTCAGAGACAGAAATAAGGAGATTTCCAATATAAATGATGAGCATATTCACATTCACAGAACATTATCATTTTCTAAATAAAAGCAGTTCTCAATAAGAGGTTTTGGAGGAAAGCCATTGTCTACAATCCTTATTTGCTCTTATCACATCTCAGTGTTTGCCAAATTTCCCATAAACACTGATGTTAATTAGGAAAACACATTTTCCCCCTGCATAGTTCATTTTTGTCTTACTCTTGAGCTGCTTTATTGGTGAAGCTGCCTTGAGGACAATACCAGTTGGCCAATAAATTCAGCATATGCTTAGTGTCTTTACGTAGGTAGAAATGAGTTTTTCTTCCCAGTCAGACCCAGTGATATGTAATTTCTAGCTTGTTGGAAGAAAGGTTAAAGAGGGAATGCTGGAGGAGCACCAGAAATAAACCACTGACAGAGCCTCAGTCTTTCCTCAGTTGTTAAAACAGCATGGCATGCGCTTTGTTCTCCCATCTCCTTTTCTTTAAAACAAAATCCCTCTGGCACATTCTAGCAGGTATTTACTGCCAAGCTTATTTATGTAGAGAAACCTGAGGTGTAGTACTACAGAGCTGTTTACATTATGCTAGTCCAAAACTTGAAAACCATCACCTTTTTCCAGTTAGCTTATCCATTCAGCTCTGGGTTTAATTTACATTTTCATCTAGATTATCTTTGTTGCATAGTAAACAGTAACAGGTGATGGAGCCATGGGTTATTTACATTGCAGCTGTCCTCCAAAACGTAAAATTGATACATTCTGAACCCTACTAATCCATTCTAGAAGGGGGAAAAATAAGCAACATTTTCCAGATAATTTGAAAGGATTTTTAAAAAAAAAAACAACTCAACAACATAGCCTCTAGGGCTCAGCAGAATTATTCACTATTTTTAAAAACTTACAGTAAATGACAATATTCCCAGGAAAGGGAACATAAACCTTTAGAAAGAATAATCTGTCTTGAACAACTAAGCGTTTAAGCATATGCTTACATTGCGGCTGTTGAAGAATTCTCATGGTGCACAAACGTTGCTGTGTAAGTAGTTCCACTGAAGTAATGCTAAAGTGCTGTGCAGAACATGAGTATGGACACTAGTGGTGGGCACTAATATGGATTAACGATGCCCTTTCCACTACTAATTATCCCTAACTGTAGTTTGGGCTTGTGAGATCTAATTAATGGAGGGGTTTGACACCACTGATTCACATCTTTGTTATTTCTGTTTTCTATGTAAAGATTTTGTGAGTTGTGTGAGTAGTTTCTCCTACTGAAAGTGTGGTGAAAATATCAAGACAAGAGCAGGTCATGTTTTTCTGACCTCTTCAAGCTTCTTGCTTGAAAGATTAGCAAGGAGAAGGCAAAAAGGTTGTCTAGAAGTTAGAAGGCTAGCCAGAGACACAGGAAGGGTTAGCTTCAGGTCTTTGTGCAGCTTGTGAGCACCCTTCACGATCCTCAGGGAACCTGCTTATGTTTTACTTCAGTGTAAAAAAAAAGAATGAATGGTCTGTGGAGCAGTTACTTGGACCCCACACCCTTTTCCTGCTTCTTCTTGGGTAAGAGCCATACCTACTCAGCCATAGAGTCATGCTCCAAAAAGGAAGGAGAGTTCTCTTTCAGAGCAAATGACCTTGAGATTCTTTTGTTTGCAAGAGCCGGTGGAAGGAGCAGGGCTGATCAACCTTAAGTACCCTTGGGCAGTCACTGGGGAAGTGACAGTTGCAGGTCAGGCATCCAATCTCCCTGAGCACCTGTATGCTAGAATCAGGCAGCAGCCACCAGGTTACTTCATGTAGAGTCTAGTTCAAGAGTACCTGCCACAAGATCTGCATGCAGTTTCCAAGTTACACAAGACTCATCAGCCCTGGGGTGCTTCCTTTCTCTTGTGTCTTGGTAAGGTACCTATAAATCATAAAATGCTTTGGGTCAGACAAGAGACCTTTAAAACTGGACTTCTTGTCCAATCCCCCTGCAGTGAGCAGGGGCATCTTCTGCTAGATCAGACTGCTCAAAACTCCATATAATCTCTCCCTGAACATTTCCAGGGATGGGGCACCTACTACAACTCTTGGAAAATTTTGCCACTGTCTCACCACCCTCGTTGTAAGAAATTTCTTCTTTATACCTCGTATAAATCTTCCTTTTCCTCAGGACAGTCAAGGATATTCTTTTCCCCTTTGCATGCCTTCAGTAATAAGAGCCACATTCAAACAGTGAAACGTGTTCTGTTCTGCCACTCATTTTGCTTCAGTACATTCAAACATGTATCTGTACCAAGGTTCCTGATATCTGTCTGTTTTTGGGGTCCTCAGGAAAAAAAGACAACCACGAAGAAAAAGATAAATGAGATGGAGGAAGATCTAACTCCTGACAGGTAAAGATTATCAGAGCTTCAGACAATGAGACTACATCCTGCTTGCGTTAGATGTACTGTCAAGCATTTTAGATTTTAATTGCACAAGGAGTAAATCAACACTGCTATGCTTAGCAGCATTGGGAGCCCAACAATACACAAAACCTCTTTACTAACAGCTATAAATATCCATTGAAAGCCTAGATGATTAAAACCAAAAAACAAACAAAAAAACCCAACTTCTACAAACCTGAAGCACATACACCTTAGCTAAACCATTTGTGGTATTCCCAGTGAATGTTCCAAACTTCCCACTGCCCTTCCCTTGACTGATGGTTTTACAGCTCCACAAATAGCAGGGCCACAAGCCGCTGTTTTGATGCTACACAGCATAGACCTTGTTTTCCCACATCTTCAACAGTGCATGCAAATGAAGATTTCCATTCTGCAACCACACACCACCAAGGCCTGTCTCCAGTAACTTTAATCAGGTTCATTCCAGCATGCAAAGCTAAGTACCTGTAGCATTTAGGTAGGATGTTGACACACACACCCTTTACCTCTTTCCCAACCTCTCTGCAGGTGCAGAAGCACCTGGTAGTTCTGTTGGCTGTCAGATTTTCCATCCCAACTGCAGCCTGATAAAGGAGGCTGCAGATAGGCTCCTGTACTCCATAAATCACCTTTCGTGTCTGAAGTACAATGTACATGTCATAAATCAGTCTTATTTATCAACAAGAGTTCTGGCAGACCTGGCAATTTCATATGCACCCTTTGCTCTTTTAAGCACCCTTATTTTATTTAGAAAATTTGAAAGGATTTCTCCTTTTGACGTTGTGTTTTCAGTGAGCTCATGACACATTTGCTGATAATCTAACCATTTTTCACCTGTACATGTAACAGACATGTAGGCAGAGATCTCTCTGCTGGGATTTGCTGAACCAGCAGTAGTACAGGGCAGGGAGAGACCCAGGAGAACAGCATGAAGACACAGTCACCTCAGTGGGAAACACGTGAGAGTCACCCCAAAAATCCATCTGTACAAGACTTGCACAGCAAGATCTGGATTGGATTGTTGAGATGCTAGCCCTAAACAGTCAGTTAATAGTCTCCTTAGCTGCCTTTATTTAAAACGTGTCATGAATTATAACAGAGTATGACCTCTCACACAAGAACAGTGCCAAAGCCTAACAAATATGCTTATATTGTGTGCTTTTAAAACTGCTGTCCTACATACCTGCTTCTTTATATATAAATTTACTACAACATGGAGCCATTTAAAAACATAAACTTTGTAGTAGCCGACTTTTAATCAGACTTTGTGTGGCATTTGGTCTTCATGCTTAACTCTTCCCTGTTGAGCATTTCAGAAATAATCAAAAATAGCTGAGGTTCATCTCTGTTTTAGCATTGTGGAGTGTGCACAGGGGGTTTTAGCAGAATACTGATCACATCACACTTACTTGGAGGAGACTCAGGGCATGCATCATTAAGCTTAAACAGTAAAAACAATAAGACAGGAAAAGCAGAAGTTGTGCTCCCAACAGAACTCTCAGGTTAGTCCCAGTCTACCTTCTTCTTGTTTTATGATGCGTACTCAACGTAAAATCATTGAGAAAGACAGCAAGAGCCAGAGTAAAAAAGTCAATGTTGTTGAAGATGCATTATATTTTCTATTTGCTTATTATTACTTGTATATTAATTGTGCCCACTAACACTGCATAAACACAAAACTTACCAGCTGAAATTGGAAAGACTGTAACCTCAAATTGTATGTGAAGCTGAGAAGTGCTATTAAATGTACTATGAAGTGCTTTTATTGTAGCCATACCAGAGCATCCCAATTAAGATAGGTGACAGAGTTAAAAAAAACAAGAAAAGCTCAGATATTGAAAAGGATGCCAATACAGCGCTGTGAGAGACGTAAAGGTTTGAGTAAGTATTGCTTATACTAACCAACAGAATCCTTGAAACAGTATCAATCTGTAGGATCCAGTGCCAAAAATACCATTGAAAGTAACACTTAGAACTCCTAATGAAAGAACATGGAGAACAACCACACCAGTAGAATTACAGGATGTTAGAGGTTGGAAAGGACCTCTGGAGATCTCTGTGTCCAACCTCCCTGCCAGAACAGGACCAATATAATCAGCGCAGGCCACAGGGAAATGCATCCAGATGGGTCTTGAAAGTCTCCAGAGGAGGAGACTCCACAACCTGTCTGGGCAGCCTGTTCCAGAGCTCCAGCACCCTTACGGTTCTTCCTCATGTTGAGATAGAACTTGCTGTGCTGCCGCTTATACCCATTACCCCTTATCCTGTCACAGGGCGCAAGTGAGCAGAGGCTGTCCCTTCCTTCCTGACACTCAGCCCTCATATATTTATAGACATGTATTAAATCTCCTCTCAGTCTTCTCCTCTCCAGACTAACAAGCCCCAGGTCTCTCAGCCTTTCTTCACAAGGTGCTGCTCCAGTCCCTTAATCAGAATTGGCATATTAAATCCTCAATTACTAGGAGCTATTTCAGCCATAAACGGAGACAAGGAAAAAAGCCCTCTAAACATTCCAGTGGAGATGTTGCATTCATTTCTACTTTAATTCTTGCCCCCCAGACCTCCTTTTCCAGCATGACACTAACACTGCACTAAGTGGACCACTGGTTGCTATGATTAAATAATTCCCAGCATGCTCCTGATGAGATGAGGCTGTCTATTGCAAACAGAATAAATTCCAAGAATTAATGAATTACTCCTAATTGCAGAGCTAAGTGAATAGGTATAGTAGTGATAAGATTGCTATTATTATATAATTTAGAAATAATCTCCCAGTAATTGATATTAATGAATGAATCTATTACACAAGTCATAACTGATCTTGCATCACCTGGAAGTGTGTAATGGAATCAGTGTGAGAGGGAGCCACGTGGTGTGTGAAGTAGTAAAAGATTTTTCTTGCCATAACACAGAAAATAGTACTTATTGATTTCATATTGATGACACTAATCACTTTTACCTCTCAGCTACAAAACACGTTTATAAAGCTGAGTGAACAAACAACTCTCAAGCTGGTTCAGTTATTGAAGGACTGAATTTTTCCTTGCAGTGCTCTAGAATTTGAGTAATGTTTCTTATCCATAGGACCATCGATTCTCTGTACACGGAACTAGTGGAAAAAGGATTACTAATAAAAGCCAAGACTGTGAATCTCTCCGATTATGTCGGTAAAGTACACATTTTACAGCTAATATGGTGTTTAATCTAACCAAACCTCCAGCCATGCAGTGTTCACTGACCTCCACTTACAGTCAAGAGTGAGATCAAGATTACTTACACTTTCAGGGCATTCAAACTTGAACATCTAAAGCCACATAATGCAAATAAAGACTGTTTCTGCAGGGTGCTTAGCACCTTTCACTTCTGCTGCTGAAACCAGGACCCTTTTGTAAAGCTGGTGCTTAGCTCCAAGTACTAACACCTGAAGCCTTGAATGGTTTTGGATGTCAAGCAACTCTGAGGTAGAACCAGGCCATCCTTTAAGGAGCATTAGCCAGACATTGGCAAGACAGTGCAAGTCTGTCAAACTAGAGGTTATTATCCATCCATAGTGTTTCCCGAAGAACAGCAATGTTGATACCTTCAGTACTTGTTCATTCAGGAGAGAGGACACACCCCCTTAGCTCTCCCTCCATGATTGCCCATGAACTTTGAGCAATGCTTTGAGGTATAGTTGGCCTTTGATTTGAGTAAGGGAGTCTCTCTGCTTAGTTCTACATTAAATAGTCCTCTTGACCAGTTTCTCTTAGCTGCAGTCAGACATGCAAACTACACTCCACACAGAGCAAAAAACCACACCACTCTGAGGCAGCACAGGGGTCTGACCATCTCCAAAGGCATACATGTATGGTGACATACAGTAAAATCAGGGAAAAAAACCCCAAGATTCAGTTTTTCCAAAGGCCACCATTGCTCCACTTTGCAAACATCCAGAAGCCACAGTGCCATTAGCTGTTAGTACAGTATGTATCCAAGACAGAAAAACTAGATTATCATACATCAACACGTTACATAAACTTAGAAGCATAAGTTATTGCCTTCTGAGTCTTTATTCCCTGTGAAGGCTGAATTAACAAGTATTCCATCCATTTTTGCTCATTATAAATCAGAAAGAAGTCCCTCATCCACCCAGCCAGTACCATCAAGGTCATTTGTCTAACACATTCCTTACCACAAATGTTTTTAAAGCACATCTTAGCCAGTGGATAATAATTAACAGCTGGTAACATCAAACTTGGAAGCAGGCTGAAATGGCTTTGGATCATCTTTCCCTTGACCCTGAGGTTTGAAGCTTTGGCTGCTCTGCAGCGTAGAACAACACAAGAGCTGCTCCAAATTGCACTAGCAATATTTACTTCCCAGCAGCAGAGGATACAGGGCACAGAAGTGCAGGGGCCAAGTAATACTCACCTGGCTTCCTGCACCTGTGCCAGGTCCACCATATGTCCTGGCACAGATGCTGGCCCATGAAGACCAGGCAGATAGCCCAGACAGTCAAAGCTATCTCTTCCCCACCCTTGCCAGAATAAGATACAGAAGGAATTTAAAGGTGACCTGAGATCTAGACCTAGCTGTTTTCTTTTTTCAAATCCAGGAAAAAAACAAACACACCCCCACCCCC
>VWZE01025400.1:0-23868 GCA_013396675.1 Eubucco bourcierii | reverse complement strand
ACACAGTCAAACACTACAGAGAAAAATAAGTCCTCATCTGCTCAGCCCTCACAGGGCCAAAGCTGAAGGAAGGTCACTGACTCCCAGTTCCTGAGAAAATGACAAAGAGTGGAACTGTACTATACAGTGAGTAAAGGCACTGAAATGTCCCCTCTCTATGACAAAACGACATCACTGAACTAATTTGCTTGGTGACCTTATCTAAATTAGTCAGAGAATATCCACTGTGATTTATGTTCAGTTGCAATTAAATCCTTTGATGCCTTCTAATTAAATCTGTGAAGATTAATTCTTACCCAGTTCTTTTGATTTCTCCTTAAATAAAAGATAAAATCTGAAATTAATTTTTATTCAGAGGGGAGGGGGCAGTTGCACCAGTGCTTGTCTGCCTTGTTGCCCCCAGATTACAACTTGACTTTCTCTTAACTATTGCTAATTTACCTCTGCTTCAGAGACCTGGTGTCCTCCCTTTTTGTCTCCAATAAAACACTATATACTATTATTTTTTTCCAATCATATTCAGCATAATGGGCTCTTTAAAAAAAATTAAATAAATCATTGACTACATCAGAACTGGTTTTCCAGCTTGTGGCCATCCTTTTGGATCTTTGTTCTCTAACATGTCTTTTACATGGACTTTGACAAGGCAAGCAATGTGATTACAGCTGTGTAACAGGAGCTGAGGCAAGATGAGATCATTTCAATTCATGTCAGGGATTTTGAGTTTCCTTAGGTTGTTTCATGGAGGATTTTTTTTTTTTTTCTTAAACAAGGAAAGGTGAGCTGCAAAGCAACGAGCCCCACCCAATTAGGTGACATACTCAAATGTCTAACATAGTGAGAAACAGAGATGTGATGGAGCCAGGAGAACACTTGTTAAAGTCTCTTTTCCCCCTTTTTGAAAACCTTTTGATAGAGCGTGGTTCGCTGGGATTCCAGCCCTGCAAAATCCCAAATCTAGAAACCCTTTGCCAGCAGCGTGATTTATGGTGCTGCTAATGATTCTTCTCCACAAAGTTTCTGTAAAAGGTTACTTGGGAGCGACTGCTCCGCTGAATGCCTTCCACAGGCTGGAAGGTAAAGTCCACAGTGTGTTTAACTTCATTTGCCATTGCAGTTCACCTTTCAGGCTTTTCAGGGCCACATTCAGCAACAATATTGCCCTGTTTGAGTCCCTGTCCCTTGACAGCGCCAGGTTTGCCGAGAACACATTATATTGGTATTCTATGGTAGTTTTTCATTACTTGAGTTATGCATTTTATAACAATGCAGTGTCACATTTATTAAGCCCATGCTTCCTCCCTACAGGCGAGTACAGCTATCTGGGGAGCACACTTCGTCAGACAGATATAGAGCCAATGCCCTCTCTCGCAGATGTCAGACAGCTAATAGCGCTGTATGGAATATTGCCATTAGGTAAGAGCACAGCAAAAATTGCTGGAGGGCAGAATGAGATGGCTTTGCTTCCTGTCACTAACATGCATCTTTACTGGCTTTGACAGGGCTTGATTAATCATAATCTAAAGCATTTTGCAGTATAATTGTTTTTCAATTAAGCCTTCTGAGTGAAGACCATATCATTTTAATAGTGCATAAAGGAGCTTGCACATGCTATTGTCAGGCATTGCGTTTCCATCCCATCTCTGTTTGCATGTTAACAGTTTGTGAATGGCAGCACATAAAAGGAAATCGCTTGGGAAAGATAATAGCTAAAACAAGCTCCAGTGATCAAAATTAATCAAGTTAAGGGAAGGGCTAAGGTTGCAATTTACCTTTTACAAGCTGGCTAATGTTACTCAGCACTAAACAATGCAATCATTTAAGGAATTAGTCTGAATACATTTTGTACATCAGAGAGAACACTTTCAAGTGCCCTTGCAGTTTTAATGCCAGACTTAGCCAATATTTATCAGGAGTTATTTGCCTTTAATGCAAAATCTATCCCATATTTTACTTGGGAATGGCATTAAGCCAAACTCCAGTGATTGCAAGAAATGCCTGTCTCAAGGGCCTCTGCTAGTACTTCACTTGCATCCTTTTCCATTCCTGGTTGGATTTCAGGGATATTTTAACTAGTCATGTCTTCCCCCAATCTGTGCCGTTGTCTCCTGCTCCCCTTTACAGGGCAGAACAGCCGACATCTCCCTGCCTCCCACTCCAGCAAGTGGAGCAAAGCTGACACAGAGCTTCTGCTTTTCCCTGCCCTTCACACTCCTTCCAGAAAGACCAGTGCTCAGACTATTTGGTACATACCTATCCCGTGGCTCTCCTCAGGCATTTCCTGGCTTGCCCTGGCCCCAAAGCAGGCTCCATGTGTGGTAGAGAGCTCGGTACAATAGCAAACAAGTCTGCCTCAGTCAAGCTCCAGGTAGAGAAAACAGCTCCTGTGGCCCTACAGCTCAATCTGAAGAGGCACATTAACAAACAGGGTACTAGGAGCACCTCTGCCTTCAACACAGATGAGACTTTCCATCTAAAACACTCTCAGGTGGTTTTGTGTGAACCCTCAGGGGTCGGCTGCAAATTTGACTGCAATCAGCCAAGAGAGTTCAGCTGTTATCACTGACTGCAATGTGGTAATTCACATATCAGATAACTCCTCTAAGACTACATTTTAACACCATCTAATCTAGTGAAATCAAGTCCCAAGACATCCCCCCAAGGCAAGATGAAAGAGAACCCATACATTTTCTGTCATTTATACACCTGGCTGAAAATCTAGGGAGAAGAGACCCTAGGCTAGTTAAACAAACAATTCATTTGCAATAGCAGTTTGAAAAGCGCCTTTGGTTAAAAATAAATAAATAAAGAGAGAGAGAGAGAGAGTAGCTTGCATGAGCCAAAAAAACCTCACAGGAATAGCTTCACCTTTTGGGTGATAAGTTATGTATGACATTTTACTTAATTGGACTCAGAACTAGTTAATCATTATATCATAGTGTATGTATAGAAGGGGAAAGTCTTCTCAAAATAGTCACGTGGTGGCATGGAAAGCTCTATCTTAAATGGCATTGAGAAGATTATAAGCAGCTGAAAGGAGAAACAATAGTAGAAGATATGCTTCATCTTTAACCACAGAGGAGTCTGCTGCTCCCCTCATAATAAATCTATGTGTAATAGTAATAGATTGGTACAGAATGACCAAATATTAATAAAGTCTGGGTGGCTGACAACTTCACTACATCCTACACAGTCCTGGAATAATGGGCATTCATCTTAGCACTCAGTCCATTGTCATTTACTTGGGATATTAAAGCATTAGGACACAGATAGGCAGCCTGGCTGGATTTAGTTTGAACAGCCATTCTTACCTAGCTGTCTCTCCATTAACCCAGAGCTTTTCCAAGCTAATCCATAGGCTCTCTCCACAGCTCATCATGTTTTGGGCTGGTTTCCCACACAAGCACCATAGTGTGATGGGCATCAGTCTCTTTCATATCTTTGTAACAATCACCGAGAGGATGCAATTCAGCATCAAGACATTGGTGTTACAGTGGATGTGGTTAAAATATTTGACATTTCCTGCTACTTCCATCTGTGAAGGTTTACCTGTACCTAATCCATACAGTGACAAAACTGCAGAGATGACAAGTTCTATCACCATCAACCACTTCAATCTCTGTGGTTCTCTTTTCACAAAGCAGACGTTTCTGCTGGCCTTTCCCAGGTGGTGGAGCATATTTCTTACAGCCCAGATTTGATTTACCTGGAGCAGCTATTGAATGAGATTTAGAAATGCTGAGCGGTCATTGTTGCTGACAGAGCAAGGGATGGCCAGACATCCTGGTGTTTCCATTTGCTCACCCCAATAAAGGGAACAGAAAAAAGATCCTCCTTCCTTCAGCAGATATTGTATGTGCTCTGAAGCATGTCTAAAGAAGGGCAATGAAGCTGGTGAGGGGTCTAGAACACAAGTCACATGGGGAGCAGCTGAGGGAACTGGGATTGTGTAGCATGGAGACACCATCCCTGCAGGTTTTAGAAGATGAGTAGTTGTGGTTCTTAGGGACATGGTTTAGCGGTGGACTTGGCAGTGCTAGGTTAACAGCTGGACTTGGCAACATGAAAAGTCTCTTCCAATCTAATTAATTCTATGATTCTATACAGCTGGCATGTTCCAGACTGGGGAATACCATTAGCTCCTCTGCAGATAAACTAACACCACACTCAGCAGACACGTGTGGAGAAGATAACAGCAGTAAAGGATTTTGGAGCAGACCTAGCCTAGTACAACAGTCAAAATCTCCAGTGCTTACTGAGCAGCAGTAACATTTAAGAGGGAAAATGATCCATAAAAAGGGAAGTGCATGCAAAAGTTAGAGACAAAAACACATGGTAACATCTGGTTTCAAGATTACTGACAAATGCAACTCCAACAGTCTCATTACTTTGTTTTCTCTAGATAGGGAAGCTGGAAAGTGTCGTTTCTGACAGCAGGGGAGGAAGGAATTCTGCTAGAACTATGCACAACATGAATCTATGCCCTTGTGCAATTGCAATTGCAAAAGAAAGTAGAGATCTGCTCTGACATCAAATGCAAAGCTTAAACCACAAGTACACCTCTCGCTCTGCCTCTGCCTGATAACTGAGAGAAGGTAGTTGTTCCCTTGCAGAGCATCAAGCTTGTCTGTACCCATAGCCACCAGCAGCAGTTCTGTTGCAGTACTCTTATCCTGTGTCCATCCTCAAAAATTCACTGATTAATTCTAGCTCACAGATTTAGAGCTGAAGTTTGCCCATCAGAAGGTGCAAATAAGGGTGGTTGAGAGGATGTTAACTCAAACATGCTACAGCCACATCTCCAGTTATACAGAACTGAACCCAAGAGCATTTGTGCCATATTAAGGAAACAATGAATTCACATTATAAATTATTTACTGTAAAGAAAAGAGGAAGAACCATTCTATTACCTTTATTGCAGATTTAAATGAAAGCAGTAAGAGTGCCACATGACTTTTTACAGGTTCTCAAATAGTCCATGAGAAGGCTCCTTTGGTAAAAGCCTTGTTACTAGCCGGATCTGCTGGAGTTGGAAAGAAAATGTTGGTCCATGCCATCTGCACAGAAACAGGAGCCAATCTCTTCAACTTAGCTCCTTCCAACATTGCTGGGAAATACCCAGGCAAGATGGGCCTGCAAATGATGCTTCACATGGTTCTCAAGGTACTGTGTTTTGTGTATCTCTCTACAAAGTTTGCTCAGTTCATCACAACTTTTTGTGGAACACATTTGGAATTGAATTAGAGTTCTTACCGAGGTGTATCCACACCAATCATATGAGGGTAAAGCTCCTTGAGGTCCAAAGGCCTACCAGCACAGTTTGAACCACCCTCCATGCTTGTAAGTTTTCAAAATCACTTGTTGACAGGCAGTGTGTGCTCCTCTGCAGCAGATTTACTGCCCCTTGAACAACCACACATAGTATCCATCTTTTTCGCATTAACATTAGTGCAAGCTTTGTATTACCATAAATATAATAAGCATCATAGAGAATTTTTTCTTCTGTTTATATGCACATCAGACAGGAATGCTGGCCACGCAGCATTTAATCAAAGGCTAGACTGGGGATAGTCAAAAATGTCCTCTTGGAGTGTTGCTGTGGAACAGTTCTCCCTTATACTACTCTGTTTATTTCACAGAAAGCTTTTCAAGAGGGAATCCTAGTCCAGGATTACATTAACAGAAATATATGGGAAGTCTGGAAATGAGTGAAGGCATGTGAACTGTGGAGAACATATTCCAAACCCTCTTCACAATAAAAAGGCACTATCCTGGCAGGATCTCTTCCATACCCAAAGTCCTCAGTGTTTCTCCTAAGGAAGGAAGCTGCTAAACATTTCCAGACAAAATACTCCCCCAAAAAATATACAGTACATACACTAGGAAAAAGCCAACTGCAATATTTTTCTAATACCAGAGGTCTACTAAAAGACTAAATTCAAGTTACCTTTCCCTAGGATTCATCAGATGTATTTTATTAAGCCCAGTGTTATAGCAGTTTGTGACCAGTGCCTCCATCCCCAGAAAAGAGAGGTTTTGCAGTAAAAAGCAAAAAATCCCCAAGGACCCCGCTCCTTGCTGGTCAGAGCAGTGCTTAAGGAAAAACAACAGCACTGTGCTCATACACCTGATGCTGTCACACTAACACTGGGTCTAGCACTCCCTGACACAAACTAGTGCCATTGTACTCTCTCTCTTCTCCCTCTTCTCTGTACATTTCATCCTTCTCCACTTAGTTCCTCTACCCTCATCAGTGGCAAAGCACATGTCTGGCTGCAGGCACCACACACACACAACATCCTTTCTGTCTTTTAGACCCTGCTAGAGCAAAAGGCCTTTAAACACAGGATTAAGGAGGGTAGCTTTTTTACTCTTGTGGAAGGTTCCAGTTGAAGATATTCACGTTTTCTGCATACATATATACAATATATACAATCACAGAATTAACCAGGTTGGAAAAAACCTCTAGGATCATTGAGTCCAACCTATCACCTAATCCTTCTTATTAACTAAACCATGGCATTAAGTGACACATCCAGTCTCTTTTTAAAGACTTGCAGGGACAGTGACTCCACCACCTCCCCAGGCAGCCCGTTCCAATGGGCAACCACTCTTTCTGTGAAGAACTTCTTCCTAACACCTAGCCTAAACCTGCCCTTGCACAGCTTGAGACTCTGTCCTCTTGTTCTGTTACTGGCTGCCTGGGAGAAGAGACTGACCCCTACATGACTACAAAATCCCCCCAGGTAGCTATAGACAGCAATGAGGTTACCCCTGAGCCTTCACTTCTCCAGGCTGCACACCCCCCAGCTCCCTCAGCCTCTCCTTGCAGGGCTGTGCTCCAGACTCCTCACCAGCCTCGTTGCCCTTCTCTGGACATGTTCAAGCACCTCAATATCTTTCTTAAATTGAGTGGCCCAGAACTGGACACAGTCCTCAAGGTGTGGCCTAACGGGCACTGAGTAAAGGGGCAGAATGACTTCGCTGGTCCTGCTGATCACACTATTCCTGATACAGGCCAGGATGCCATTGGCCTTCTTTGCCACCTGAGCACACTGTTGGGTCAAATAACTGGAACATAAAGCATGTGCTTTATGTTATATATATAATAATAACTGGAACATAAAGCATGTGCTTTATGTTTATATATATCTATAGATATATATCTATAGAATCATAGAATGGTAGAGGTTGGAAGGAACCTCTGGAGATTGAGTCCACATTAGATGCACACCTTAGATAGGCAAGTCTATACTTATATTATGTATATATGTACATAAGTCTAAGATACAGGTATATGAAAATTTCAGTAATGTGGAAAAATGTAAGGAAAGAAATGGAAAACATTATCCAACACCTCCCCGTGGGGAGCAGTCTGAGCCCATGTCTCTACTGCAGCTCTTACAAAAGCAGCCGTGACACTTTGGTGAACCTCCATTTGCCACAATGGAAGCTGCTTCCAGTCAGTCACATGGAATAATGGCTGTTTGGGCATCTGCTTATTAAAAGATGACTTGTTCCAGCTGCAACAGCAGTATTGCTTCAAACTCTGTGCTTTGAACAACAGAGCAAATGGTAGAGAGAATCTCTTTCCAAGGGATACATCATCTGCCTCTGCCTTTCTCTCAAACTCATAGATACACCACTAGCTTGTGTTGGTATCACTCAGATCAACTACATGCAATTTCCCTTCCTAACTCCTTAAGCTGTTTCACCTGTTCCTGCTACCTTCTGTCCCCATTGCTGAGTCACTGATTTGTTCAATCTGATGATTATTTTGACTTGGATTCTCTAGGTTCTCAGAGCCAGACTGGAAACAATTCTCCATCCGCACAGGTTCTTACCTCTACAGTTACAATGCCTTCTCTTTTTGGTCTTGACAATGACAAATGTGTCTCATTTTCTCTCTCTGGGAACTCTCAAGCCCTGCTGCAACCATCCACTCCATTCATCCTGCCACCAGTTGCTATTTTTTCACACCTAATACTCCTGTCCAGTATGATTGTCCTGCACCTGGGATAGAACAACTCCATGCAACAGCACAAACAGGTTCTGCCTGTAGCCTACCGAATAGATAGCTGTTTTTCAGGAAAGGACTAGAAGTTCTTAAGGACACCAAGTTTAACACAAATCAGGAGTGTGTCCATGCTGCAAAAAGTCATCCAAATACTGACCTATATCAGCAAAAATATAGTCAAGCTCTTAAAGCTGTTAATTATACCCCATTATTTGGCACTTATGAGACCACAACTGGACACTGTGTCTGGTATTGGCCTACCTTGTTACAAGACAAGCACTGACAAGCAAACAGATCCAGAGAAGAGCCGTGAAGATGAGGAGGATGGAGTGCATGAAGGTAAGCAGAATAAATCCAGTTGTTTCAGCTTAAAAGAAAGCTGGAGCAAGGAGGAGTCTGTCTGGACTTTTCAGGGACTTGACAGGGTAGTACTGACAATTAAGCCTGGTTTTTCCAAGAGCTGTGCAGCAACAGGACAAGAGGCAATGGGCACAAGTTGCAGCAAGTGAAATTCTTTCTACATTAGGGAAAACGTTTCACAAAGAACTGCAGTATATAGAATCCTTCGTATCCTGATTTGTAGGAATCTACTGTTACCCAAGCTGAAACAAACACAGGCCACACACATTGAAAACAAATTCCTTAAGGGGAAGCGAAANAAAAAAAAAAAAGTCTGGTATAAATATCTTTGGATTTTTTGTAAGACTGAAAAACACAGTGGGACCTAACAGCAGACAAGCCATGAAAGCAAATAGCATCTTGCAGCTGATACATAGTATTTAGTAGTCAGAGCTCTCAGTCTGACACACCATAGCACACCTTGTTAAAGTGCCTTGCACGCAGATGATCACTGAAAGATTCATCACATCTCCATAATCAAACGCTTCTGGTCCTGTTTTTCACAAACAGCAACCGACAGTCATCAAGTGAGCTTTGTACATCAGCTCTCCAGAAATGCCTTTATGGAGAGTTAGTCAGGCAGAATACCTTCCACTCACTGATGCAAGAGAATGACAAGAAATGTGACTTTTTTCCCCTGTTGTGTTATGATTCATGTAGCCATCACTAAACACCAAGATTGAGTAAATAAGAATGAATGGTGCTCTGTGATAAAGGTGAAGTAACCTTGCACTTCCGATTACCTGTCACATCCGCAAACAACCGGGTTCTGTAATGAAAGGAAACTCTGGAAAGCATAAAATGACCATCAGGAAACTCTGCCCATAAATGAGTGTTGCCTGCTGGCAATTGTTTCGTGGGAGACACCCTGAACAAGTGAATAGCATTGGAGGGGGAAAAAAATGAAGAAACTTTAATTTGTTTCAGATGCAAGAACCGAATCCTTCCCCCCTTCCCTTCTTTCAGGAGGAGGTTTGCAAGAGACATACCAGCCCTGATCCAAAAGAGAAGGCTATGTGTTACTCAAAGCAAGTATTTTAAATGTCACACAGAGGAAATGACTTCTCATACCAGAACAGGAAAACACCACCATTTCAATCTGCCTATCCAAAGGATATGTAGGGAAGATTAATATTAAATAGGAAAACAATTGTGAGGAGCTGCAAACGCTAAACCCAAGCAATTGTGTTCTCTAAAGAGACACAGCAAAGCTTGCCAGGTCAGCTCTGCTTCACAGTTGAAAACGAGGATCTGTCTCTAATATAGCAACAGTTCCTAGCAGTCCCCTGAGCAAAACTCATCCTTTGAGCATGAGCATGCTGGACTGTTTCAATGAAGCCACATTTTCCATGTCTTAAGCCAGCCTGAACTTCGTGGAGCCCTCTGCCAGCTTGTACCAACTGAAGTCTTGGGTCTCCCATGATCCTTTCAGGGCACTAAATATTGCTGCAGTACAATAGCTTGTATAGGAGCTGCAAAGAATCATAGTTAAGGATGCACACAAACAAAAATCCGTAAAGGCTCAAGGAGAGAAGGCATGGCTCCACCACATAGAAGTGTAAAAGTGCAGGTAGTTCATGAGTCTTCACTCCAAAGCAATAAAAATGACAAGCACTGGTTTTCCATTAGCAACCATAAGGCAGCCATCAGGTTAATCACTACCAGAGGGAGACAGCTCCTCTCGGGTCTGTTACCAGGGCCACAGCAGCACACAGAAAGCACATTGTACAAGAAGCCACACATGGGAAAACATTATTAGTGCAACACTGACCAGGCTAAAAGGTTGGGAAAGAGGTGGCCAGGAGGAAATACCAGCAGAGAAACTGTGTATCAACAGCTCAAGTGTGTGCTGTGCAGCCGTCTCTACTGAACAAGGAGGTTTACAGAGCAGCAAGCTGCAGAAATATTTCAACACCATCGCTGTTAGGGGACTCTTATCAGGCTGTTTGGTTGTGCTATTCAGCAAGTCAGAGATGACTATAGAAGCGTTACACTAAAGAAGGAATAGAGTGAAGTTTAAGAATAAATTATATAATGCCAGCATCTAGAGGCAACATTATCTTGAAGTCTGTCCTTTTAAATTTTCTTCCACTGCATCAGGTTAGCTTATTCTTAGCCACTGCTATGTTGTCCCTTTGGACAGGTCATTTTTCTGGCCATCTGAAGAGCCAGGTACAGCTTACCCTAGTACATTGGCAGAAGTCTCTGTGTATTTTGCATTTCCATGCCACAGAAGGCTCTTCCATTACAGCTGAGATTTGGGAACAGTCCTGTCACCCTTCTTTGTAGGCACTATTTTCTCTAGAGGCAGTTCAGCGTGCTAGAAGCCAACCCCCTTGAAGTGTTAAATATCAGCAGTGCTTAAATACATAATGTTATTTCTGTGACCAAGCAGCTTTACATTCTGTCACTCTAATATATAAAACTAAATGCATCCTGTTGGAGAGCCATTTATAGTTATTTTCTAACAAGCCAGAATACAGTGCTACCTTCACTGTAGCACTGGAATGTTTGCCTGGTGAGGCTCCCACGGAGAAGGTCTCATCACAAGTTTCAGCATCTTGCTGCTTTAAGTGCTTTGAAGGACTTCTGTGAACACAGAGTACTGAGCAGCTTTCAGCAGTTACTTGAGCTTCCAGAAAACCTTACTCTTGGTCCTTTAAAAAAAAAAAAAAAATCCATCATGGCCTTCAAGTTTGTAAGAGCCTTGCTCCCATGTGCCCTACAAGAGTCAACGTTCTTCATTTCCAAGTGTAGCAATTTAACTGTTAGACGCTGGCTCTCAAGTTTGAAACGTTTAACCCAAGGCTTTCAAACATGCTGTTTGATCTTTGATGAACGTTGACAGACAGCATGACGAGAAGGAATTTTTTCACTCATGGTTTTCTTGAAGAGCAGCAATTCAAGCCTCCGCCACCATTCCGAGAGCAGTTCGCAGTGTCGGGTGCGGGATTAGAAGGGTTAAGGAGCCATCTGCTGGCAGCTCCCACAAATTGTTGAATGCAGCAACGCTAATAAAATTTCAATTACAAATTAATTATGTACAGTGCATTTAATTATCCATGGATTCAAACTGTCCATGGATAATTCAGATGAAGCACTTTCAAGGGGGATATACAGTCTGCTACATATCCACCAACCATTTAAATTAGATGCCAGTGGATTCTGGGTGTCTGATCTGTCTCTCTCAAAAAAAAAAAAAAAAATGACACAGCCAGGCCCAAACACAGTATGTTGATTTTGGTCTTATTAATGTGTATCAACACCAGAAAAATAGGTACAGACCACTTTACAAATATAAATCATTGCCTCAAAACAGAAACCAGAGGAAACATCTCTTTAAGAAAGAGACAGAATTCAGGTTATTCACTTACTCAATGGGGAAATAAAGGAGACCAAAAAAGAGATGACAGGTGTGACAGAGAGCATTCTTCCTCAAGAGTTAAAATGAAAGTACAGTCTGATTTAAAACTTAGGGCTCTGTGTTAGCTTAGGGCTTCTGTGCTAAGCACTGAAGTCATCTGTGAGCCAAATGGGGAAGATCTGTACCTCTGACTCCGGTGGCCCCACTGAAAGGACAACATGGTTCCCTTTGAAGTTCACAAGCAGAGTTCAACTACTGCCAACAGCTTTTATAGCCTCTGTAACCTCCCCCATCCTCACTCCCCCCTGTCACATCACACTGCAGCATCAGACACAGGTATGGAGGATATACTGCAGAATGGATACACAGCTCTCCAGACTTCCTACAGCTAAAGTACCAGAAGGAAACTGTTCTCCTTATGTATCAGATGCACTGCATCTCTTTAGCCATAAAAATGAGTGAACTGGGGAGAAAACACCACAGCAACAGCAGATCCCACAGTGACATAGTCTATCAGGGTGGTGATGCATTCACACAGTCTGAAAACTGGTGTAGTCTGCATGCCACCAGCCTGCTCTTCATTCAGGCTTCCCACTGTCTCGTCTCCCTCCTGACAGCTGCTCCAGGCACACAGATCAAGGGCAAAAAAAATAGTTTCTTCAGAAGGTGAAAGTCACTGTCAGAAAAGCCCCAGCTGATAACCCCTTCATTAGCAGAGCTGGGTAGAGGTCTCCAAGTCAGTTTCCTCGTGTCACTGTAGATTTCATAATCGGTGCACAAAAAGGCAGTTCTTTAGGTTGCTAAAAGAACCTTAGAGCTTCTTTAAACTATCTCTATTTTTCTTTCCCAGTCTTAATTTTATGAAGAATGCTATATGGCCATGCTACCACATTGCTCTTCTTTCACCCTTTGTCTCCAAGCCTATTTACAGACACCCAGGAACTAATTGAATTCACCTGCAAGTGCAAATCATAAGGTCTGACTTGAGTTTTCTGCAGGTGTCCAAGCCCTTGACTGGCAGGATATTCAGCAGAAAAATCCCGGAGTCTAAGGCTGCTGCACTGCTCAATTCAATGAAAGTCACAAGCTTGCCCTCTCAAATACCTTGCAGAGTGTGCACAGGCTTAGGAATATGTCAAACATACCTCTGCAAATAGATAAATAGGAGATGGATTAAAAAGAAGCACCTGGCATTAAAATGGTAGAGGATACTGCCTGCAATTCTAATCTGTCATTTCATTCCAGCTTGTATACTTGATACACTGCTGGACCAAGATGTTATCCCTTTAAGTTGTACACAGAGATTAACACATCACTGCCTATATCCATGTTATTTTCTCCAGGATTTTTGTCTCTTTCATACTGCAGTGGTTTTTTTTGTTTTGGTTTTTGGGTTTTTTTAATCCTCGTCATTAATGATGAACATTGAGTTCCTGCCTTCCAACTAAGGGAAAAGCTCCGTTTTCCTCCACAAAGCTGCTCCAAGCTTGAAAGTAGCACTTGACATATTCTAGGACTGACGAGTTACCACAAATAAAGTGTCACATGCTGAAGATGGCATTGTTTCCACGTCACCCCAGCAGTAGCACAGCAGTGCATGCAAGTTTAACAGCTCTCATCTACTGTCTTTCCCCTCTCTCCATTTCTACTGTAGAGAAACAGATGCAGTCTTGGGACTTTTGGAATGTGTCCCTAAAAATGAGCTGTGGTGCTTTGTGGAAAGATGTTCAGGGCTTAATTCTTCCTGCACTGACTGTCAATCAAACATTCAGCCTACGATGTATGCAACCTATCAATTTTGTAAGCTTCATTCCTGAAAGCAGCGATTTCAACTGGAAGGAAAAAAAAAAAAAAAAAAAAGCAAGGCAGAAGAACATGGTCTCTCATTACCCATTGACTCCTCAAGCCATCAGTTTTGTTGCTGAGCAAACTAGCAGCTCTGAGAGGCACTGGAAAGTGATTAAATTTTGGCAGCAGAATGTCTAAACCACTGGCGTTTCTATAGCAATAGGGAGAGTGCAGGATGTGAAAAAGCCTGTAGCATTGCTGCCATCCTGCTGTGAACCAGAGGTATAGTGCTTCTGACTTTGGAGCTGGAAAACCCATTTATTTAGAGACCCCCTTTTTCAAATTGAACAGGTTCCATTTTAATTCTTGGGCAAACTACAAGTTAAACATTCTCTTGCAAGCCAGAAGATTGTATATCAGCATATTTTGCTTAAAGATTAGTACCCTCATTCCTCATGCAATAGCCATGTCTTGCCTGTTGCCCCACGTGTATTGTCCTCAAAACCAGGGAGGGATTCCATGGGCGAGGGCAGCCAGTCAAAAGCTGCTTGTGGTCGATTATTTGCCATTGAACTCCAAATCCAAGCTTCCTTTTGCAGAACCGTGATTGAATTTGGGTTGAGAATTGAAAAAAAAAAAGCATAGCAGTCAAAATGATTCAATTTGGGTTGTGTTTTTACTGTTAGATTCCTAACTGGAAACGGTTTGGTTTGCCAAGGCTGCTGAGCAAAGCCAGTGCTATCCATGACTGCTGAATATTTCTGGAGAAAAAAAAACTCCAAACAGGCTAATGTTAACTGATGAAATATGGATTCAAATGTGTAATTATAGGCATTTAGGTATGAAATTCTAGCCATCTTAATCAATGTCTTGCCTTCTCCCCCCTGTTTCCTTAGGTGGCTAGGCAATTGCAGCCTTCAGTTTTATGGATTGGAGACACAGAAAAAATATTTTCTAAAGCAGCTCAAAAGGCTGAAGGAGAGGTGAGTTGCTCCTTTATTTCTGTGCAGATAATTTCTCCTGTTGCATTACAGCCCATACAAAGGAACAAGTGTATGTCTTAGCTTTGCACATACCAGTATGACCAGACCTGCCAAAGCTCACTTGATAATAGCTTGTCTCACTATCACTTTTTTTCTTTTAAGATCGTCTTGTGACTTCTTAAGAGGCCTCAAGAGGTCATTTCTTTCCTACACACCTATACTTGCTTTATTTAAAAATAGTCCAGTCACTGCTCATCAGTGCACTGAAAAGTAGAAGAGAATAATGGAGAATTTCAAAATACAAGGCAAGAAGCTAAAAAAAGTTAAGATGATCTTGAATTGTTCAGCTCTATTAATTTGAGAAATTGGATGAAGCCAAAATGAACAATAACATAACAAGGATAAATTTCCACTGTGAAAACGAAGAGCCTATGTTAAATAGTTATGTTTACAGATTATTTTCTTTGGGCTCCCAGGAGTCCTATTGCCATTGTTTCCTTTTCTTTCTCTCTTGTTCAGCTTCCCCACTAGAAAGAAAATTAAAACACTACTCAACAGGCACAGCAACCCAACTACCACAGCACAGAGCAATTTGCCCTAAATTCTGATTAGATTCATGCTGCTTGCAAAAGATTTTACTTTAAGGTTCCATTAAAATGTGCAAGAATTAAACCCTTTTTTCTCAAGGTGATTCCTATGCATCCTGGCTGTGGGATGGACATAAGCCTGTGTTTTGGAAGACCAATGAAGCTACACCTGGGTTGAGGCTGTTACTTTTATCAGAGCTGGATGAGTTGATGGGCTTGCAGTGCTTGATGCCCTCTAGTGGTCCCCACACCAAAGGGAACCTTCCTCTGAGGCTCAAACCTTGACAGCAAGTGCAGCTAGGGATCATAATTAAGATTAGGGGGCAATTGTCTGGAGTATTCATGATCGTTTGATAGCCATCCATAAGGACAAAACTAATGTTCTGTCCACCTCCAAGTCAGAATATCACCTCTGCTCCTGCTGTCATATCTTGAGACCTGCAAGTATTTAAGAAAAGGTGTCATGTTCTTGGTGGGAGTGGATGGTCCCAGGCTTAAAATAACTCATGTCCCACATAGTTCACAGTATAACTCATATTTGAAGACAGAAAGCATGAAACAGTAGGGATAGGCAGTGGTAACTGGCAGTCTGGGGAGGGTTCCTTAGGAGCACTAGAATTTTGGAGAAAATAAGCTAAGCTCAGCTCTCAGGAAGCATAAGAGAGTGGAAGTTACTTTGCTCATCCCAGTGTGACATTTCTGGCACTATGACTGAGAACTTGGTAAAAGGAAGCCCTCAATTCCTCAAATACCCACAAGAAAAGCAGTCTTTCTCCAAGCCTCCCTAGAGGATGACAAGCAGTAAAGTATGAAATATGTTATAGTAACCCAGTTGTCAAGGATGATACGCAAACAGTTCAGCCACTCAGTTAAAATAAAATAGGGTCAGCTTCACAATTCACCCCACTTTTCTCCAGCTCAGGTCCACATAGTATCTGGGATCATAGCTTGCCTCTTCAACAGCCCTTCTTGGCACTGACACATTTCATTCAAAGTGGAAGAGATATTATTATCTTTCAAGACATGTGCCTGAAATGTGTGTGCTACAGACACGCATTGGTTTCACAAGCATAGCGACAGCTGCTGACACAAGTGCCAGTCTGGCTTAGTAGGCTTAACATGAGTGGAGTGCTTAGCTTAGTCTCTGATACTGGTTGAATCATTTAAGATTTTAAAAGTTAAGATTCCTACAAGCTGAGCAGTGAACACTTGTTATAACCAACTACAGACCAGTGGGAATCCATGAGTATCATCTGTCACCTCCTAAAAAATTATGTTCTAAAGACGTGGGATAAATTAGGACTTATTTTCATGGGTGATAGGTGAAATATGAGACAGAGGGTTGTTTAAAAAATTCTCAGTATCTCCTGATAGAGTCAGTTTTTCCACCAGGAGATACACTGAAAGCCAGAAAACACCATGCCTCACTTGAAGCAAGTATTACCTTCTACCAGTCATTTCACTGAGATGGGATTCCTCTACACCCCCACCTCCAGACCTAAAAGTAATTCAATAATTCTCAGTTTTCTAGCAATACCAATAACTCAAAACACCTTAGAGAACATTTGTCCTTCCCTTTCTTCACATGTACTGGAAGGAAATCTTGAAGCCTATGAGTAACAACATAAATCACAGAATCATAGAATGGTAAGGTTGGAAGGAACCTCAAGGATCATCTAGTTCCAACCCCCTGTCATAGGCAGGGACACCTCTCACTAGTACAGGTTATTCAAGGCCTCATCCAACCTGGCCTTGACCCCCTCCAGGGAGGGAGCAGACACAACCTCTTTGGGCAACCTGTTCCAGTGCCTCACCACCCTCACTGGAAAGAACTTCCTTCTAACATTCAGTCTAAATCTCCCCTCTTCCAGTTTAAACCCATTGCCTCTTGTCCTGTCATTACAAGACCTTGTCAATAGTCCCTCCCCAGCCTTCCTGTAGGCCCCCTTCAGATACTGGAAGGCTACTATCAGGTCTCCTCAAAGACTTCTCTTCTCCAGGCTGAAGAGCCCCAACTCTCTCAGCCTGTCCTCATAGGAGAGCTGCTCCAGCCCTCTGATCATCCTTGAGGCCCTCCTCTGGACCAGCTCCAACACTTCCATGTCCTTCCTGTGCTGAGGGCTCCAGAACTGCACACAGTACTCCAGATGGGGTCTGACAAGAGCAGAGTAAAGTGGCAGAATCACCTCCCTTGCCCTGCTGGCCACATTTCTCTTGATGCAGCCTAGGACTTGGTTGGCTGTCTGGGCTGCATGTGCACATAAAAATCATAGTCATTTAGCCCACATAAAATGTGTTAAAATCAAAGTAAATCCACATTACAATCATTGCTATGCCCAGACCTCCTTAACAGAGCAAAAGTGGCCAAAACGTCCAAGGCTGATTGGTAACAACATCTTGTTTAATCATTAGAGAACAAAGTTAGTTAAAAGCTTCTCAACAAGAGAATTACAAGTTTGGAGAGGACCACGTGATTTGAAGTCATGCCCTTAGACAGCCAACACTGCTTAGGTAGAGACATCCAACATCCTTTCTTTCAGATCAAGAGAAATGCCAAGGCTGCTTCTTTGCTTCAGAGTTGACCTACTGTGCTTACAACACAGTTTTGGGAGTGAGTGCAGGTGTTTTGCACTCCTAGGACTGTTGGGGGCATAGACACAACAAGGAGATGTAAAAATGGCAGCTAACTGATTGAATGATGGCCACAGGAATAGTTCATCCAAGAGCAAAACCACAGGCTGGATGCATTGTTCTAAGGATTGACATGAATGTGCTTCAAAGTGCTACCTAAGCCCCCATGCTAAGACATACTCAACTCAGTATCACAAATAAGCAACAGACAAACTTAGGAAGATGTCTTCTATGATCATGAGAATAAAAAGAATGAGACATATTGTTATTAAGACAAGTTTAGATGGAAAATAACTTTGTGACTCTACCGCAAAACTTTTGGAATTCCTCACTGATTTCCCAATTTCCCCTTCTCTATAGCTATCCTTTCAAAGAACAGAAGATTGTGTCTTTTCTGTCTGCTGCAGACAACAGAAAAAAACAGATCACAACATTTTGTATGTGCAACATAGGTTCACAGAGGTTTATTATTGCCTTTCAGCTGAAGATTGAAGGACAATTTCTTTCTTACTGACATTAAGGCAGACTGATCTGAAATTGAAGCTCAAGTTTCTCAGGGAGCTGCCTACTAGATAGTAAAAGATAAAAAACAAAACAAATCACAAGGTACTCTAGAGTCTAGAGAGTAACATTTTCAAGTGAGTGTTGAAGGCTTAAGGTTGACCTTGTTGTAGCATTCCAGCATTAAAAGGAGGTCTATAAGAAAGATGGAGATTTTCATCTGAGCCTGTTGTGACAGGACAATGGATAATGGTTTTAAAGTGAAGGAGGGGAGATTTAGATTAGATAAGGGAAAAACTTTATGGTGAGAGTGGTGAAACACTGTTACAGTGTTGCCCACAGAAGTGGTAGATGCCTCCTCCCTGGAAACATGCAAGGTCAGATTGGATAAGTCTCTAAGCAACCTGCTCTATTTGAAGACATCCCTGCTTTAAGTGTCCCTTCCAACCAAAACCAGTCTACGATTTTATGCCTTGAATGTTAAATCTCAATCATTACTGAACAGAGGATTCCGAGCCATTAGACCTTTCTAACACACTACCCTAACCCAGGTTTTCACTTTTAGCTATATTAACGTTACAGTAACATCACAACAATTCGTTTAAGCTTCTCCAACCAACATTCACTTGAGCATCACCAAGTGAAACTATCCAATAACAGGTTCTGGTCAATGCTTCTCTGTTCTGTAAGCAGTAGTTAAACATTTGTTGTAAAGTCAAACAGTAAATGAATCTTGAGTTCAGGAAAGATTATGTTCTCAGGTTAGAGACTCAGAAAGCTAGATATGACAGCAAAAAATAAGGAGTGTATTTTTCATGTTTAAACCATGCGTAAGAGTTGGTAGACCATAACCTCTAAGAGCTGGCTGGGAGCATTAAAATTAAAATTAAAATTAAATAAATAAATAAAAATTATACTTTTTTCAAATTAAAATTAATAAATACATTTTAATAAAAAATAAAATAAATTAATAACAAACAAATAAATTACATACTCTGGAAGTTTTTCTACCTGTTAAGGTTCATCAGGTGTACAGGTCCTGGCAGTACTTCTCCTTGAACTGGAAATCAGGATATCCTTCTTTAAATGATTTTTTTCCTTCCTGCTTTTCAATACCAGAACCAAATTCAATAGTGAAAGGCACTAGTACAAGCCCATAAATACATAAGTAGACATCAAGATTTTCAGAAGGCAGAGGCAGAGGCTTCTAAATGAGCATCTAAGTTTGTTTATAGTAAATGCAACTGGACTACTCAAAAAGTACAAAATGTGGTTGTACGTGGCAGGTCTGCAGCTTCATTTCATTAAAGTATCAGCACTGGTAACAACACTTTCCTTCTTCTATTCACGTCTACACACTGAAGGCGAACCCAGGACAGCTGGCAAAGGCTCTCCCCAAATTCCTGAAGGTCTTGAAAGCACAGGACAGGGTGCTGCTGGTGGGAACCACCGACTGTCCCTTCGACGCTAATCTTAAGCCTCTCTGCAAAGTTTACCAAAAAATCATCCTGATTCCCAGGCCTGACTACAGCTCAAGATTTGGCAAGTACTTAGACCTATACAGATCACTGCTACTGTTAAAAAGTCCATGCTTGTTGTCTGGGTATCCTCAGAACTGACATTAATCTCAATTCATACCCTAAGTACAGCTCGATTCCTGAAAATGTAGGTGTTACTGACATAGGCTACCTCAAAGATCAAATAGTAAAAGTATAGAAGTTGGGAGAAGAGTTTAAAATACTGTTCAGCACTGCTTAATTTTTTTTTTTCATGAGTTTAGCATGCACTGAATTCAGCCCAAGCTGGTTTTTCCCCTATATGAAGTATAAGATCCTATTTCAGTGCACGGTTTCTATTTGCATTCTTTTTGGTTTTCCTTTTTACACAGGGATTCTGAATTTCTGTTATTCCTATCCAGTTTCTATATACTTCAGGGCCTCTCCATAAACAAAACCCTGTCTGAGTTTTATCACTATAAATTCCACTTTTTTTTTGACTTACAGATCATGAGAGAATTTGTAGAGGCATCCAAGATTCTGCATGTCTAGTCTGTCAAGTGTTTACAGTGAGAGACAGGCCTCCCCAGAGTCTGACAAATTCACTGAGTACCACATATGCTGAAACTCAGAGCCTGTAAGGAAGAGTGTATCTTTTATTAGATCAATTTACATGACTAGGAGAAGAAACTGAAAAACAAGCTTGCATTTCTGGAAGATTTGAATCACCCTGAAGTCTTTAATAGCTCAGTATTGACTAGGCAGAAATGCTCTAAATTTAGTTTAATAGTATCAATCAATTACTACAAGTGGTAGTTTGTCCAGCATTCTTTATAAGCAAGTGGCTGGTAGAAGGGTTTTTATTCCCCCAAAATAGTTTTTTTTCTCCTGTGGTTTAATCACAGATACAGAATCGTAGAAAAGTTTGGATGAGTAAAGACCTTTAAGATCAAGTCCAGACATGAACCCAGCGCTACCAAGCCCACCATTAACCAAAGTTCCTCAGCACCACATCTACATATCTTTTAAATACCTCCAGGGATGGTGACTCCACCATTGCTCTGGGCAGCCTGTTTGATGGCTTAACAACTCTTTCAGCAAAGAAATTTTTTGCTAATATCCAACCTAAACCATGTCTGGTGCAACTTGAGGCTATTTCCTCTTGTTCTAGAGTCCACATGGTTTAATACACTTTTCTGGGTACTAATAAGGCTTCTCACATATCGCCATGTGCAGAAGGGCTGTTCAGGTTCAATCCAAAGATAACAGGGGAAAAAGGATTTGAGGTTATTTAAAATGGCACTGAACAGGAAGGAAAAGGACTCAAATGGTGCATTTCTGCGTGCATTTCTGCCAGCAGCTCCTAGCATGAATACCCCTGCTCATCACCACATCAAGGAAAACAGACTCTCTTCATAACGCCGCTCTGTGATAGGTCACGTTCCAAAAGAACACAGCGGTAAAGGAAACCACATTCAGTTCAGGGACCTTGCTATGTAATTGTACCTTGACTACAATATCACTTCTCATAGTCACCTTATTACAAACATCATGCAACTGTATTGTGAAGCCCAGTTTCGTACTGCCTTTCACAGAGTCAGCCAAGGCACTGAGATGATGCACATTTGGGCAAGCTCAAGACAGGTTGTGACTGCCTAGCACGTTGTAAATCTCTCCCACGTTCAATAATTTTCAAGGTGTGGATGGGAAATGGTCTCGAAGCAAGCTAACATGTGTTTCATGTTATGTTACAGCTCTGATAAATTGCTAACAGATAAGGGACATGAATAAGTCAGAGTGAAAGGAGGTGATAGCAGCTGAATTTAGCTGTGTTCACTTCTGGGGATTGAATTGTCACATTCTGGGATCCTCACTCCAAAAAAAAGGGCCCGTTAAAGGGATTTCAATTGCAAATTTAAGAATGCCCCAAAAAGTTAACTCTTTACATTTAAAAGCAAATTAAGCTTACAACTTTACTTCTTTGACATTGTCCAATTTAAGACAGTGCCCTACTTGGTCTGTAGCTTCAACTTTCTCTGAAGTTTGGTGGAAATATGATCTTTATGATATGGAGAGTCCTCACCAACCAGCCCTGACAATTGTCAGTACTTAACGCCCAATTTGAGAACTAAAGCAGCTTGTTTTGACAGAAGCCACCACATAACAAATAATCACAGCCACAGTGCACAGCTACCCTCAGCTACAACCCTTCCTTTTGTTACCAGTCGGAGTGTTCCAGTCTAAGCACAATGGAAACAGCAAACATACAATGGAAATCATTACACTGAAAGATTCACAATCCCGTGCTGGTTTCTCGATATCAATCACCCAGCAAGTGAGTACCTGGCATTAAACAGGATCCCACCTGCAGCAGAAGCTGCAGCACACAATATATGGCTGTGCAGAAGTAGTGCTCACTGTTGTGTGCAACCATTCCTCTCACAAATTAGTGATTCAGCCAATAATTATTGAGCATAGATACAGTTCAAGTGGAAGATCACAATTCACCTGAATGAAAAATGTAGTACAAAGGTGTCAATAGTTATGGGCACAAGCCGGTAGAATTGACCTTGCAATTGAAGGAAGAATAAGGCAGGTTTCCTCCACTGCATGGCTCTTGCAACACCCAGTACCATTAACTTTCCACCCAACATTTTCATACTGTCTATGAGCATTCAGACACATGATACTCAAGTCACAGAGTATCTGTCTCATTAAAGAATCTTTTAAAATCTCTAAATTATTCTCCATCTTTTCACATAAGGCTTTAAAGAAAAACACAGTGAGGTGGCATGAAAATTTTACTAAGTTCCTCTGAGACAAACCATTATTTCACAATGGGTAAAACCAAAAGAGGTTGTTACTCCTGTTAATTTCTTTTTGGAAGCAAAAATCTCATGCACTTCAGCCGGCAAGAAAACAGTCACGGCACAGAGTTTCACAGCTAAAAGATGCAAACTGGTTCACCATTTAAATACCATGTAAAATGCCAAGCTCAGAATTTACACCTGGCCTTTGCAGCGTGTGCCTGCATAGCAGAAAGGCTTTGGCTTCCAAACCAGACAATGAATCCCCATAGCAGCCCTCAGTACAGCAGGAGTAACTTGTGATCAGGGTCAGAGAAATAAAAACAGTCTGATAATATATGTACTTAGCTTTACACACCCAAATGGGAATATTCTGGACAGGCTCTATGCCTATCTGTACACACAGGCATACATAAGTGGTTCTTGTCATTTTTATATGCATATCCACCTCACATTATGGGCCTTTAATGACTTTCTGCAAAGTACTGACTGGTAGCCAACAAATGATCAGTAATGGTTTAAGAAAAGATGTGCCTAAAGGCCTCTGTGCTACAAATCAGTAGACAAAAGAAACAGCAAGCAAGAAAAATTTGAGTCATGGCTTTCTGCCTGATCTCCCTTATTTTCCTGTTTCAATTTCAAAATGTGAAAATCCTGCTTTCCTTAACACATGTCTTTTTTTTTTGTCCTGATGATCAGTGTTATGGAAACACATCATCCTGCAGAATGGTGGAACAATCACCAACTTGCTGAACATAAGCTGCCTAGCAAAAGTGTCTGATGGTTTTACACAGGGACACATTGTCCAGGCAGTGCAAGCTGTCCTGAGTGAGTTACGCCTCCTGCAGATGACCAGGAAGCCACTGAGGACTGAAGAGTTTGTGACTTCTCTGGCCACACAGGACCCAGTATACAAAGAGGAGGAAGAAACGTTTAAGGTGAGATTAAGAGATACATTCACTGACTGCCTTTTGTTGTCCTCTGCCATGTCCTTACCCAGGCACATCTGATCTAGAGACCTGCTAATTCTTCCAATGAGTTGGCACATCACTATCTGAATGATGATGCAAGGCTCAGTGGCACCAAATACCTATCTCCTGCATTTTGGGATGCAACTCAGGTTGCTGGGCAGTTGGATGTGCCAGGCACAGCAGTTATCACAGGCAGTTACTCTGTATGGGCAACACACCTGGCATACTACTTTGTTGAACCTGCCCACTCCCAGCTCACATTGAGCATAGAAGCCTTCTCATGCATGGGTAAGTTAGAATCATAGAATGGTAAGGTTGGAAGGG
>VWZE01025398.1:660065-685559 GCA_013396675.1 Eubucco bourcierii | reverse complement strand
ACTTTGTGTGTGCAGGGAGTGGGACTGAGCACCCACAAACTCAGTGCATGTGCGGGGAGTGGGGCAGAGCACCCACAGACTTTGTGTGTGCAGGGAGTGGGACTGAGCACCCACAGGCTCAGTGCACAGGTGAGGGCGTGTCTATGTCAAGGAACTGGAACTAGATGGTCCTTGAGGCCCCTTCCAACCTTACCATTCTATGATTCTATTCTATGATTCTAAAATCAGCTCATACATCCAAAACTCTGAGGTGGCTGTTGGCAGGACTGCGGAGGATTGATCAACAGCTAGCCAGAGAACTGCAGCATATTTTCATATCTCTGGCTTGCTCAGAAAAAAAATCAGGCTAAAATGAAAACCTGACCCTCAAGCCTAAAAGTTGGGCACACCTCTTATTTGCAGAGTTAAGTGAAAAGGAGCTGAGGAAAAAAGAGGCAATCAGTTAAGTGGGACTGCATGTCAAATTATTCAGAGACTCATCAGAGAGAGAGAGATGCAGTAGAGATTAGATATGGAAAAAGAGAAATTCTGAGACGACAATGGTAGCAGTGGGAGAGGAAGAGGGTGATGGGGAAAGGGAGCTGGCTGATAAGGAGCTCAGGACCCTGTCAGGCCATTGTTGCCACAGCCTCCACCACAGAATCACAGAAAGGTAGGGTTGGAAGTGACTTCTGAAGATCACCTAGTCTGATCCTGCTGGTAGTGCAGGGTCACCTAGAGTAAATCACCCAGGAACACATCCAGGTGTGTTTTGAATGCCTTCAGAGCAGGAGATTCCACAACTACTCTAGGCAGCCTGTTAAGGTTCTCTGCCACCCTCAAAGTGAAGAGGGTTTTTTCCTTAAGTTCACATGGAACCTGCCATGCTCCAGTTTGTGTCCACTGCCCCTTGTCCTGTCACTGGACACTGCTGAGAAGAGTCTGGCTCCATCCTCCTGACACTTGTCCTGTAGATATTTATAAGCATTAATGAAAGCCCCCTCAGTCTCCTCTTCTTCAGGCTAAACAGACAGCAGCTCTCTCAGCCTTTCATCATAAGGTACATGTTCCAGTCCCCTAACCATCTTAGAGGCTCTCCACTGGCCTCTCTCCTTTACTTTCTGAGCCAAAGAGCCCAGAACTGGATGCAGTACACCAGACAAGGTGTCCCTAGGGCAGAGTAGAAGGAGAGGAGAACCTCCCTCGACTCTTCTTAATGCACCCCAGGATACCATTGACCTTCTTGGCCACAAGGGCACGTTACTGTCTCACAGTCATCCTGTTGTCCTCCAGGACTGTCAGGTGTTTTTCCCCAGAACTGCTCTCCAGCCCCTAGCCTGTGCTGATAGATGGAGTTGGTCTTTCCCAGATGCAGCACAATCACCTCACCTTTCTTCTGATTTGACTTCAGCTCTACAGAGAGGCTGAAAATTTGTTACCATCCAGAAAACATAGCTCAGATGTCATTATGTGGACCCCAGTATGGGTCAGAAAGTTGCCTAAGGACTAAGCTGAAAGGCAGAGATTTGAGAAGGATTATAGAGTGTTTGTCAGGGATTTTTTTCTGTTGTTTGCACCTGACATCTTCCAATTCATCCTGCTTTTGATTTATTTGTGGGAGAGGGAATGACTTCCATGTCAGACAAAGAGGTGATGGAGGAAAATCACCCACTTTCCTAAAAATTGCAGAGCAGAAGGAGTGTGCCTGTGGAGGCAGAGAGCAGAGAGGTGCTTTGCTGCCATATCATGACACACCAGGGAAGATACTGAGAGGGGATGGCCAGAAAAGAGCATGGGAATCTCTTGCTCCACCCCTAAGAACTGGAAAATCCCTACATCTAATGGAAAAACAACAATGGAAATGACAGCAGGAGTCTGCTTTCCAAGAGCCTGAAAGCAAAACTCTGCCACATCCACCCCAGAAATGGTCTGAGTCACAGCTGCTGAGAGCAAAGGAGTTGCAGGCTTATCCCTGAGCTCCTCTGTGACTCATCTGGTACAATTTTTGTCTGAAAGTGTCTCAGAAAACTTTTTACAGTTTCACTAAGAAAAAAAAAAAGAAGAAGAAAAAAAGAAAAGAGGCAATGACATTCACCATTTAAATAACACCTCTCTCAATTCTAGCAAGTCCATGCAAGAAGAGATGGAGAGAGATGTCTGGTTCATGAGTGATGAAAGTAGCAAATGTTTTTTGATGAGCATGCACTCATTTGGAAGAATGGACTTTCTAGACAGGATAGAAGTGTGTTTGAATGCTACCAATGCTCATAGTGCAGGTAGAAGTGCTGCCTCCCTGAGCTGTGGTGCTCCAGAGCTTCTCTTTGGCCACTGCACTCTGCTTACCTGTGTTTGTTGCACTTAAATTAGAGCAAAAGGAGGACTGGTAAGTGACTGACTCAAACCTAGCTTGTGTTAGTGTCTGACTGCTGGCCTATATGGAATTAATTTAGCTCCTTAATATTTCCCTATCCCTTTACTACTTAAGCTCAATTTTATCCATCTGGGTGCTTCTTTTCTGCAATGGGTTCTGGTAAGACACAGCCAAATGTAGGAGCTCCATTTCCACTTGGGCAGAGTTGCTGAATTCAATCTCTCCTCACACAGAGGGGGAGTGCAAGAAAAGGCCTCCTCTTTCACTATGAGATTGCTGTGATGACAAAAAAAGGCATCCATAAATCCTTCCTTCAACAGCTTAAGTAGACAGTGGTGAAGGTATGAAAGGCTAGACATAAGCCCAAGCAGCTCTCCTGGCTTCACCCACAGAAAGGAACAAATGCAGTAGTTATTTCTATGACCTCAAGGATGGTAGGCACATGCCTTGACTCAGCAGAAGCCACAGATATTTAGGGTATCCTGTAAAGGAGATTAAAAGGTAAACCCTATTTAAAACAAACAAATTCCTACCCGTTTTATCCATCTCCTACTAAAATTTGTCACTTTGATCTCAAAGTCGACATTTTATCAGGGATTTGAAGATTGAACTGTTAACTTTTCTTCTTGAGATATAATCCAGTAAGAACAGAGCTGTTTGGTTCTGTGCAGCATAGATGTGTTCTGAGAGGGGTTTTAACTGAGATGAGAAATCAGGCTTAGAAACAGAATTTTCTCTCCTAAACTGCTTGGAAAGCTTTGCTCTGGACTGAGGCTTGGTGAGCTGCTGCAGGACTTGCACCCCCTCAGTGCCCTGCATGCCAGCACTGGGAGCATCGAGCAGCTCCTCAGGTCATTCCTCCAACTGCAGCCTGCCCCATGGCATCCTGAAAAACAAAGAATCATAGAATTATAGAATGCACTGGGTTGGAAGGGACCTCCAAAGGTCATCTAGTCCAATCTCCCTGCAGCAGGTAAGGACATCCACAAGTAGATCAGGTTGCTCAAAGCCCTATCAAGCCTGACGTTGAATGTTTCCAGGGATGGGACCTCCACCACTTCTCTGGGCAACCTGTTCTGGTGTCTTACCACCCTCATGGTAAAGCAATTCTTTCTGATGTCCAATATAAATCTACCCTGCTCTAATTTAGAACCATTGCCCCTTGTCCTGCTGCTCCATGCTTTTGCAAACAGCCTCTCCCCAGCTTTCCAGTAGGCCCACTCCAGGTACTGGGAGGCTGCCACAAGCTCTCCTTAGAGCCTTCTCTTCTCCAGGCTGAATGGCCCAAACCCTCTCAGCCTGTCTTCATAGGAGAGGTGCTTCAGCCTCCTGATCATTTTCTTTTTTGCCCCTAAATAAGATTCAAGTATAGTTGGACCTTCCCTGAGTATGCAGTGAAAACTGTCAGAATTTGGGTTTCTTCCATTCAAAGAGTTTCTTCTACTCTGCTTATTTCTGTCCAATTTTTTTTGAAATATTATTTACTATTATTATTTATTATTTACTATTTTTACTTACTGTTTGGGGCTACTTACTGTTTGGGGGGGTTGTATATTTATTTTATTGTTGTTGTTGCTGTTGCTGCTTATGATGATGATGATGATGATGATAATAATAATAATAATAATAGTAATAATGTTGGGTTTGTTATTATTGTGGTACTATGTCATTTGATCTGGCTTTTCAAATTAATTTATCTTCCAGGCTGAACAACCCAGAAAATGGAGTTTCTTCTACTCTGCCCATTTCTGTCCAATCAATATAGTCAATATTTTTTAAAATATTATTTATTATTATTATTTATTATTTACTATTTTTACTTACTGTTTGGGGCTACTTAATGTTTGGAGGGGGTTGTATATTTATTTTATTATTGTTATTGTTGTTGTTACTGTTGCTGCTTNGTTTGTTATTATTGTGGTACTATGTCATTTAATCTGGCTTTTCAAATTAATTTATCTTCCAGGCTGAACAACCCAGAAAATGGAGTTTCTTCTACTCTGCTCATTTCTGTCCAATCAATATAGTCAATATTTTTTGAAATATTATTTACTATTATTATTTATTATTTACTATTTTTATTTACTGTTTGGGGCTACTTAATGTTTGAGGGGTTTTGTATATTTATTTTATTATTGTTATTGTTGTTGTTGCTGTTGCTGCTGCTGCTGCTACTGCTAATAATAATAATAATAATAATAATAATAATAATGGGTTTGTTATTATTGTGGTACTATGTCATTTAATCTGGCTTTTCAAATTAATTTATCTTCCAGGCTGAACAACCCAGAAAATGGAGTTTCTTCTACTCTGCCCATTTCTGTCCAATCAATATGGTCAATATTTTTTGAAATTTTTGATTTACTAATTGGCTACTTACTTAGTATTTGGTGGTTTTTTATATATTTAGTTATTTACTCATACTCATACTAATACTACTACTAGTAGTAATAATTATTATTATTATTATTATTATTGATTTTGTTGTTGTTGTGTTTGCTATTATTGTGGTAGTATGCCATTTCATCTGGCTTTTCAAATTAATTTATCCTCCAGGCTGAACAACCCAAGACATGCTGAGTGGGGGAATTATATCTCACAGCATTGCCTCATTTACACACAACAGTTCTCCAGAAAACATGGGGTAACTTCTGGAAGAGTGAGACCTTGTGTATGGCAATTCAGTCAAACTTTGATTTCATCCTGCTCCCAGTGCTGGGAGGTTCTGAACTTCATGAAAGGGGAANAAAAAAAAAAGATACTTATTAATTATTCAGCTCTGGGAGCTCCAACTGATTTAAAGCAGAAAATGTACCCTTTGAAAAAGATCTGATGGGAATCTTCTCTTTCAAATTGCTCCTCAAGACCTCCTTCTACTGTGACACATACATCAGCTAAATAATGATACTTCCATGTTAAGAGCAGTCAGGGACACCCCACATTCCTTATTAAAGGTGTTTTCTAATGATTAAGAAACACCATGCTGGGCCCACAGATAATTTATATCATCCTGTGATTTCATTCTCACCTTCTTTCCTTCTTCACTGCCTCTTTTCTCTGTAAAATTATTTGTTATCTATTTTACAAGACCTTGCCCTCCTGTGGTGATGGAGCAGCACAAGATGCTAGTCAGCCAGCAGTGATTCTGCAAATGAAGTTCTGCACAGATATCTGTGTGGGTGTCTATGTATATATATAACCTATATGCAAGTATAAATGCTCACAGGCAAGTGTGCCTGTGTATATATCTACATATCCACATACAGACACCCACACATACCCTCTCCATTCTCATAAAAATTACCTGGAGCTTCCTACAGCAGAGCTTCTGAACTCAGATTTACTCACACTTCCTTTCCACTTAAAAAGTCTTAAACATCAAATGTAAACAGGATGAAGTTTTCTTAAGTGACGGTTTACTATCCGATGGGAAGAACATTTGGTTATTTAGGGATATATGAATAAGTTCCCTTCAAGTGTCTACCACTTTATTTTACTTGAGAAGCGAAATATACATAGCAGTATCAACTAAGGCAAAAAATAAAATCATCTGTCAGAAGAAATCTCTTTTAGGAAAACATTCAAACACAGAACTTTCAGAACTTCCCCCACCCCCCACCCTTGGAAGTCATGCAAGATAAAACCAAATGTATCATCATTCCAAGTGGATTTTAAGAGAGTTACAGAACCACTGCTTGTTTTACTACCTCTATGCATGCAGCAGAGTTGCTTACAATTTAAAAGATGTTTACCAGTAAAGTGGTAGCTAAAGCATGACAAGCTAAGCTGGAAACACTTTTAGGCTATTAATGCTAGGGACAGGGGTTGTTTATTGCTATGGATGACAGCCAGTCCTCTTTGAAATCAGTTAGAGCTTTGCCACCACAATTTCATCCAGTCCACTGTGCTGGGACACAGGCTGGGGTTGGTAGTTTGATTGTCTGGCTGTAGTACTTCAACCACCAGCACTGGTGCATGTTACACATAAACATCATTATCAGCTTATTATGACATCTGGGAGAGAAATCTTTCAGTATCCTGCCAGGTTTGCTGGAGCAGGTGTGGATGGACTCTGGCCCTCTAGGCAGATGACTCTAAGTCACTGGTGTATCTTACTGGTTAGACAGCAAGCTCCCAGTTCACTCAGGAGTGCAAAACACTGCTCCACAAGCTGTACACCTCCACAGAGCCTATTGCAGTCAAGACTACAAACTTCTGGCATCCATTAGGATGCTCAACCTCACAAGCTTATTTTAAGAGGTTATCAATTACTTTGACCCACTGCTGAGTAACAATAGGTGAGATTCAAGCTTAAAAGACAGAGCAACATAGTCCCAGCCCCATTAAGACTTCAGGTGGCTGCTTGACAGCCCCCTGGTTCCAGCTTTGAACACAGTATCACTTTCTCTCCCCACTTGAAAGCTCTTTAAAGTTTTCATAGTCAACTGAGTGCTACTTTGCTGGTAGAACACTTTAAAAAAGCAGCAAAGTGGAGCTGAAAACAAGTATGTTCAGGAAATTATCACAGATTTAGAACATCTTTGGGACTGCCTGCTGACAACCTCTCACACACTAGAGCAGCCTTACTGTCCAAAGGCATTCTGGCCACTGGGAACTTTGTCACCTATAGGACCTTCAGCCACATACCAGAAACCAGGAGGGAAGTAAAAGCTAATGCAGTGGTTTCATACTGTATGGACATTGCCTCAACATGGATGAATTCCCTAATGTCTGGGGAGTGAAAAAAGCCTCAAGTAACTTTCATAAGGTTTGGACAGCAAGATGCTCTCTCCTAGAAGAGAGGACTGAAGAGTTCTGTGTTGCCCTTCAGATTCCCAAACAGTGTTTATCAGGTAAGAAGGAGCATTCTCAAAACTCATTCTTATCACAGAGATGATATCACAGTCAGAGAAAGACAATTTGTACAGTTGAGTTATGCTAAATGGAAAACTACTACAAATTAGAATATTATACTAAAACCTTTGCTGTTGGAAAGCTTCCAGGCACCTTGCTGTGTCTCAGAACCCATCTGAAGGTGAGGATTACCCATCCCCTTCTGCAAAGCAGGCTAACAGATCGGGTGTACCCAGTAAAATGGCTCTTTTATTGGACACTCTCAATTCTCATGGAAATTGAGCAGCTGCTCAGAGGACAGTAGTAGCTGCTGTGGCTGAGGCACTGTCATACTCAGCTCCTGTTCCAAGCCATTTGTGGTCTTCTGGCAAACAGCATCAAAAGTACGTGGCAGAAATCATGGCAATGTACTCGAAGAGAAATAAAAACTGCATCAGCTGCACCGAGCTGATGAATTAAAATACATAAAAGCTATAGAAGTCAGGTGTTAGGGAGTTAAAGTCTGAGGAGAAGCTTGCAAAAGCTGCGTAAGGAAAAGTCAAAGCTCACTTCCTTCCATATACCTTTAGTCCTAGTTGTCTACTTGCTTCTTGGAGCATGCAGTGTGCTTGTAGCCAAGCTGTGGATTTTCCCTAAAGACTGTCTCACATCCCTGACTAAAATCTGAGCTGGAACCATGAGTTTCCTGAGCCATAAGCCACTCAAATGCCCACTTCTGTCTCTAGTGACAGAGAAAAGAGATGCTGGCCAGTAATCTGCTTCGCCCTGTTGCTGAACTGCAGACCAGCTCCAGGTTTTCATGCACAGACTAAATATTTTGCGTAATAGAAGAGTTCAATTACCCTGTTACCATACAGCCAACAAAGCTCCTGACCAACATTTAAACAAGCTTATTAAATCAGACTTGACATGCCACCAGAATAACATTAACCAAGTGGTATTTCAAAATTTCTCTTGGAAAATCACTATGGCCAACAGAAATTGCCTCCAAATTCTGTTCTCTGTGCATGTAGGGTGCAACTGAATCAGGTCCTATTGAATATAGTGGCACAGACTCATCACCTTCATCCTTTGTTTGTTGTCTCCTAGAGTTTGGGGCTTGGTTGTGGGTTTTTTTTTTTAAACAGGGACAGATGTAACTTGTAACTAGCAGGCTTTCCATATATCTTTATGCCCACAATTTGGCTTCAGCTGAAGTGTTGTTTTTACTGTCAAAAAAAAACCCCAAAAAATCAACTGTCCCTGTTCTAAGAGGAATTCACCTGTAATTGTGCCAGCTGCCACCTCTTTATGCAATCAGAAGGAGGAGGAACCATCTCATCTCATCTTAGGCATTCATGAGTCACACAGACTCCCACAAATTTCTGTCTGTTCTATCTCAGATGGGACTTTGAACAACCTGATCTAGTTAAAGATGTCTCTTGTCACTGCAGTGAGGTTGTACAAGATGACCTTTGAAGGTCCTTTCCGACCCAATGCATTCTGTGATTCTATCTTGCAGTAACGTCTATGTGCCCAGAGTGCATCTGCCTATCAAAGGGGTAGGCCATAGGAAAAGGATTTCTTTCACCCCCATTTAAATACTCAAGTACAATTAAATAAATGTTTGCCACACTCTACTGAAACCAAGTACCTGGAAAGTACCTGGGAAGTGTTCCACAGGCACATATTGTCACAGAGGTGGTGTCTGGCAAGCTGGGGTTGGTTTTGCCCATGTCCCTTAAACTGGGATGAGGATGTATCCAGTGTCATAGAACCATGGATGGGTTTGGAATTGAAGGGACCTTAAAGACTATCTAGTTGCAACTCCTTTGCCAGGAGCTGGGAGCTTCCTACTAGACCAGATTGTTCAAGACCCCATCCAACCTGGCTTTGAGCATTTCCAGGATTGGAGCCTCCACAACATCTCAAGGCAACTTGTTCCAGGGCCTCTCCACATTCATGGGGAAGAATGTCTTCGTAATATCTAACCTAAAGCTAACTTCTACCAAGTTGAAACCAATTCTCCTTGTCCTATCACTACATGCCTTGTAAAAAGGCCCTCTCCAGCTATCCTGTAGGTACTCTTGAAATACTGTGAGGCTGCTATAATGTCTTCCTGGAGCCTTTTCCTCTCCAGAGTAAGCCCCTGAAGGCTCACCATTCACCACTCTAGTCATATTTCATGCAGCTTATTTCACAAAGTATTTCTTTGAGGAAAAATTTGCTATCCACTTGCAAAAAGTGATTAAAGAAATTTAAATGAAACTAAAGTCTTTCAAATCTTATAGCCTTCCTAAGAAAAAACAAAAATGTAATCAATGCCTATCATTTGGTGCAATGCAGTGGACTCCAAGGGCGAGAACTTTTGTTCCCCAGAATTATTTTTATAATGTCACCTCTGTCAGGAATGATTTAAGAGCTTCCAGATAAAGGAATGAATTTCATCAGAGGCAGAGAGATCATCTCAAGTCTCACTTTAGCTTCTTGATGAATACAACACCTTCCTCAGCCCTCTCCTGCATCTTGCTCCTATACTTGGAAACAGAACTTGGAAACAAAGGAAATTATTTGTACCTCAATCTAAAGTATGCCTTTAAAAAATTAAGAGAGTAAATATAAGTGCATTGAGTAGAGATGAGTTTGTTGGCTGAGCTTTGGGCAGCTTAAGAAGTGAAACTATCTTAAACCAAGTGTATCCAGCCTACTGTTCTGAACAGCTATTACTCAGTGCCATGGTGCCTGCTGTGTGTGAGAAGAAGTACCTCACATTTTGAGACAGTGTCTTGGCAGGTAGGTTGGACTCAATGATCTCTGGAGGTCCCTTCCAACCTCTAAGGTGCTGTGTTCCTGTGTAAAGTGGAGGCTGTCACAGAAGTTCACACGTCTTGCACGTAGGAATTGCTACTTGCCATTGCCAAAGCCTGGCTGCTGCTCCTATTTGCATGTAGGAATCTTCTCCCTAAATATAACTTACACTTCTTCCAATGCTAGATACAACAGAATGTTTCTAAAAGCTTGAGCCAATTCCAAAGAGATTTCAACACAAATTTTCCTCTCTGGATAGGGCAGATTCCTGTTGAGTCTCACCCACTTGGCATCTCCTTTTCCACTGTCTATTAGTTTTTAATAAACTCAAATGAATAGGCACAGGAGAACTGGAGGTGAGCAATAATTTGTAAATCGCTCCTCTAGCCAACAGATGCAGCTGCTAAAAGAGTATGTGGATGGGATCCTCCCTCACTGTAATCCTTCTGCGTAGCTCCAGTAAGGAAAAGGAATCCTAAGTAGTGCATATTTCCAGCCATGAGTCACTGAAAAAAGCACTATGCTGGGTGGGTAGGTGTTGGGCTTGCACAAGTCCCTCAGTCAGGAGCAAAGATGAACCTCATGCACTCTACACAAGTCCCTGGGCTTCATCAGGCAGCACTCTAGATGTTCTTCATGTATCTTGTTTTGTATATTGAGGCATTCTTTTTCTATTCTACCAGGATCCTTTAGCTCAGAGATGCTTGATGTGGAAGGAATTTTTGTACAAGTCTCTATAATGTACAGAGTCTCCATAGTCACCCTACTTGCTGCATACAAACAGCAGAGGAACAATGTTGTTGCATTAAGCTCTGATAAACAAAGTCTCAGCTCACACAGCACTTAGATTTCCTAACAGCTTATCTTAAAGAAGAACTCAGACTGGCACATGTTTGGGGAATACTGGTTAGAGGACTGGAGAAATGGATATTCATCTTATGGGGGGATCCTAGTACAAAATCATTTATTCAGCTTAAAACAAACAAACAAAAAAACCAACCAAACAAAAAAAAGGCAGAGGTGCCACGCACTGAGCCAGGGCATGATTGTGCTACAAATACTTCAGGGAGAAAACACAGGAGAAGAACTTTCCAAGCTCACAGACAGTGTTGGCAGATGAAGAAAATAGTTACTAAGAAATGAGACTTCCAGCCATCTGGAGACTGAAGTTCTGGGACAGATTTCCAAGGGGGGAGGAAAAAAAGACCAGGAACAAAACAAAGCCTCCCCAATCAGTTTCCAGGACAGGGCTGAATGTATTTGCAAAAGGAGATTATTTGGTGTCATTTCTCACGGGGAAATCCACTTCAGTATTGTACCTGCTGTTCCCAACCTAGGACTAACCCATTGCTGGGAATCAGAGTACCCAAATGTTGTTCAAAGCAGACTGTTGGTCATGTCAGCCTCCCAGGAGGTACCCTGAAGTGTTACATGCAAACAATGCAAGACATTTGGGAGAAAATGCATCTGAAATATTTCAGCATCAAGAAGCAGACAAAATGAAAGCTTTAAATGTTCATTTAGGGAGAAGAGCTACCTACAGCACACACAGCACATTGAAAGGCAAGGAATGCAATTAGTGCTCACTGCTGCATTTCAGGAGTCCTTGATCATTTCGTCTTAGCATCTAATTTGCATGTTAATACTGGAAATGACATTTGTTTGCCCATTGCATTATCACTCTATGATAAGCATGTGTTAGCAGTGCACACAAATAAGGAGCCTCCACCTGTCTGCTGGGAAACCACAGCCAGGAGCTATTTACGAAGGAGCTGTGCTCAGACTGTTCTATACCATAATGAATCACTTACCTCATTAGTGGACACCTTTCCTTCCTCCATCCCAAGCAGGCAGAGAAAGATCCCGAGAGCAGAGCCTGTACTGTGTACTGCATGTTGAGTACTGACACAATAAGACTTTGCCGTGAGCTGGAATTGTGCCTTCTCAAGGCACCACCTTGCACTTAGATTCCTTACAAAGATGTTAAAACCCAGCCTCTAAGGAAACTGAGGCTTGAGAGGCAGTGAGAAAGTCCAGTACAGTGGTAGAAGCAGAAGTGCAGAAGTCCTGGTAAAGCCTGGCTGACAGCCCAACAGAGCCACAACTCTCCATTGGCAAGAGGTCTGGGTCACAGTACCCACTTGAGTCCTCTGGCACAGGCCACTCAGATGACAGTAAAACCCAGGGTTATCCCCAAGTAATAGACAGAATGGATAAATATGTTGACAGTCTTTGGTCAAACTAAAGCATCAAACTGTAACCAGCCTCTGGCAGTGGCTGTCAGCAGATGCTGCTGCCAGCAAACATGGCACGCACAGAGCCCTGTTGACCAGAGCTGATCTTTCCAGAAAGCAGGTGTTGGAGGCTGCTCTATGCCAGAGTTTGTTCTTGATGACCTTTCCTCTCCAGATCTGCCTGATTCACTCAACGCATTTCTACTTTTACATCTGACAGATCCTACAGCAATGAGCTCCTGAGCTGTGGTACAGGCTGTGTGCAAAAGTACTTCCTCTTGTTTGTTTTAAACCAGATGTCTAATAGTACCATTACACTGCACAGGCTGTAAGAGACAAGGAATGATCATCCCCAGCTGAACTGCACCACATACATCAGTAGCCTCTTTTCCCAGGCTAAAAGCCTTAACTCATTTAGTGTCTCCATGTACAGGCAGATTTCTGGTTAGCTCTCCTCTGTATTTATTCTGTCTCTGTCTTTCTGAGATTAAGGGATCAGCAATGAGCTTTCTTTTCAACACCTCATATAAATAACAGTGACAAAGTGGGCTTTTATTCTCTGTTTCTTTCCATATAACTTCCAACATTGTGCTTGCCTTTCAATTATTATTGATAATTATAAAGTGAGTTGGGGTTTCTTTTTCCAAACACAACACCTAATAACTTCCAATTGTTATAGCTAATAGGAGAATTGTCATTTTGTACATACATTTGAGACTAGTATTCCCAGGTGCATTACTTAAAGTATATAGGCCCTAGACTTCATCTGCCACTTTTATTTCACAGTCAATTAACATCAAGAAATCTTTCTAAAGCTCTTTGTAGTTGGTCTGAATTTTGGCTACTCTGAAATCTTGTCTGATCAAGCAGTAGTTGTCATTCCCTCTCTCAGATCATTTATGAATACAATGAACACACCAAGCATGAGATTGTGGATATTACTCTCTGTTGTGTAATTGAGATAATTTACTCCTACCTTGCGGTTTCTTTAACTAATTATTAATCAATCAATGGTATCTTAATCTCACCAAGAGCCTAAGAGGCATTGCTGATTTATTTTTTTTTATGTTTGTTATTAACTGCATCACCCCTACTCACTTATCCTTCAAAGAACTGGAAGAGATGTGAGGAATGACTTGCCAAAAAATCTGCTTTGACCCTTCTCCCTTCTGTCGCTTCATCTCTGTGCTCTTTTCTGTCATGTTGCAGCTTCTGCTGATTTGTCCAGCAGCAAAGCCAGAGGTACTGTTTTGTGGTTCCTTCAATTCTCATTGCAGCCCTTGGAGAAAAACGAGTGCTACATTTGCCGCTCCACAACCACCCAAAAGGAAAAGGGAAACTCCCTCCCTGGAGGTGTTGAAGGCCAGGTTGGACAAGGCCTTGAGTAACCTGTACTAGTGGGAGGTGTCCCTGCCTATGGCAGGGAGTTGGAACTAGATGATCCTTGAGGTCCCTTCCAACCTTACCATTCTATGACTCTATGAAACCGAACACCTCTCAAACAATAGGCTAGAAACCATAATTCATTCTTTGGCAGGTTCAGACATGAATTCAGTGGGTACATACTGGGCTTGTGCTGCCTGATGTCAACACTTTGATTCTTTTCTTTCCATTGACTTTTCTAAACCCTCTTTTGTTGTCATTTCTTATTGAGAGAGTTCCTCAAACTCACCTCTCATAAAGGAAGGTTTTATGGTAGGACATCTTCCTCAATGAATGGCAAAGAAAAGAATTCATTTTAAGCTTAGTCTGCACTTTCACTGGGCTCCCTATAATTCCCTTCTATTGAGTTTGAGATCATAGAATCATAGAATGGTAAGGTTTGGAAGGGACCTCAAGGATCATCTAGTTCCAACCCCCTGCCATAGGCAGGGACACCTCCCACTAGCACAGGTTACTCAAGGCCTCCTCCAACCTGGCCTTGAACACCTCCAGGGAGGGAGCAGCCACAACCTCCCTTGGCAACCTGTGCCAGTGCCTCAGCACCCTCAGTGGCAAGGACATTCAAAATAGGACACCCTCAGTGTCAGTATCTTCATTTAAAACCAACTACCCTAATTCATACCTCTTCATTTTTAGATTTCTGTTACTAGTAGAAAAGAATTCCTTCATTTTTTCCAGTATATATGAACTCAATCGAGCTGCCTGTATTTATGTCTCATGCTTAAATAGATTTTAATCTTTCTGAATAAGAAGTAAAACCAAGGACCTTATTTGCCCACACATTATCAGTTACACAATCACATGCTTCACAGCATCCTCTACATAAGTGCAGGAAATACTCCATTCCAGAAGAATCACTACCTCAGATAACAGCAAAAAGAATAAATCCAAACCAGCTAGCACTTTTACTTATGTGTAAATTAGCTGTGTCATTTCTCCCCCACAACCCCCACCCAAAAAAAACAAACAAGCAAACAGACAAACAAACTGCATTTAAACTAGAAGGCTACACTGTATTATTTAGGTATAGTTTTAAATACAGAGGGAAGATGGATGTTGCTGCTCTGGGTTTATCGTAGGTCTCTGAAGACACAGCAAATGTTCAATGTTGTATTTATACTGCCACATGCTGTGATTTTTCCTGCCTGAGAGACTCTAGGGAACATGCCCTCTGCTCATCTACAGTTGTGGCAGTATTTAAGCTGCCATTCGTACAGCAAACCAGGAGAAAGGAATGAAAGCAGTAAATCATCCCTCCAAAATGACACAAAATACCCTGGCTGAAATTAACACCACCATTTAAAGTGTTCACTTACCAAAAGGAAACATAATGTTATCTCCCTCCAATGATAACTTTTTATTTAGCAAGCTAGCAACATGGGATATTGCTTTGATAATGGAGCTGACAAATTATTTCTGCTCACTATTCAGCATCCCCAAACATTTGTCAGCAGCATTCACTTCTTGTCACATCCAAGTAAATGTTTGCTAGCAGCATTATGTTTAGATCTGTCAACTCTAACAGCAATCTTACTCAGGTCTTTCAGAAAACATGATGGTGAGCTTTTCAGGCATTTTTATGAGTATCTCTTCAGAAACTTCTGGAGCTAAACAGGCCTACATCCATATTTTATTTGATATTTGATATTTTGTTGTTGTCTAATGCAAAGCAGTTTTAATTGAAGCCCTCCTCGAGAAGTCCATGTGGGATTGTGCTGATCCTGAATTGCCTGGCTGCTCCTTGCCTCTCCTGCCTCACACACACAACCACCAAACTGCTTTACCACTGGGGCTACCACACAAGTACCAACAATGAGGGTGGTGAGACCCTGGAATGGGTTGCCCAGGGAGATGGTGGAAACCTTATCTCTGGAGGTGTTTAAGGCCAGGCTAGATGAGGTTCTAGATATCCTGATCTAGTGTGAGGTGCCCCTGCCCATGGCAGGGAGTTGGAACTAGATGATCCTTGTGGTCCCTTCCAACCCTGACTGATTCTATGATTCTAATTCAAAACTGCAGTTCTGCTCGTCTACCCTGCACACACCCAAGTATCCAACAGTAGGAGTGGAGGAAAAAAATCATGTATAGACACATAAATCCATACACTTATGTGTATATCACTGTTACAATCCAACAACTAACATTCTGCTTGTAGGTTTGGCCTGAGCTGAAGCCTTGAAGAACATTTTCTCAGTGATCACAAAGAGAATCTGTTCTGAAAGCAAGCCCTTTCTGATCATCACTAATAACTGGTGTGTGCCTGCATGCTCCTCAGCTCTCAGGAAAACCACGGAACAGCAGCATGAAGCCAACGTGAATGTCAACAAGTTTAGACTGAAAGAGTGCAGGTACTTGGCATCACAGGGGTATGGGTTCAAGTGCTCACTTTGCCTGATACAGGTCACAGACTTGCCACAGACTGACTGCAAACTGTGAGGGTAGCTCTGCTACCCAGACGCTGGTATTTGGGAAGAGGAATCTCATTTTGTTAATGAAGAACGCTAGCATAACTGCATAACTGAGGTAAACCTCCAGAAGAAAGTCCAAAAGCAGGAAGGAGAAGGGCACCCATTCTTGGGATTTCATCCCTCAGCAGCACAGGCAGACAATGACTGAGTCTGGAAAGTTCTGTGAGGCCACAGAGCTACCACACTGAGCAGCACTGGGGAAGCAGCACTACTGAGGCCTTGAGTGACCTGTGCTAGTGGGAGGTGTCCCTGCCTATGGCAGGGCGTTGGAACTAGATGATCCTTGAGGTCCCTTCCAACCTTACCATTCTATGATTCTATGATTCTGTACTGAGATACAATTATAGAATCACAGAACTGTTTTGGTTGGAAAAGACCTTTAGGATCATTGAATCCAACTGTCGACCTGAGACCACCATGGCCATCAAACCATGTCCTAAAGTGCCATGTCCATGATGCTACTGCAGATGTAGGCACCTTTTTGTGACTTAGCTCAGCACAAAAGCCCCTAGCTGCCAAAACCTATATTCTTTCCTTACCACTAGCCTCAGCAGGGCTACTTACACAATTAAGGACTAATTGCTTGAGAAGGGATTGCTTCAAGAGCTTCTTAGACTCACATGCTTCTGGTCAAGTCATCAACTGATGTAAATTAGCACAGCTTCAGAGAAATTAGTTAAATGATGCTGAAGGTCTGGTTCCTACTCTTTTTATGAAGGAAGGTAGAGACAAAGATTGTGCATGAGAAAATTGTGTCTCTATTAACACATTAGAATTCTTGTCAGCAGACTAATAGGTAAAGTAGGTTGGTAAGGTATAATTTATTTGCATTTTTATTAAGTTCTTTTTCAGGAAATTAATTAGTCACGGGTTAAATGTCAAACCTCTGTCCTGGGATTTGATTAAAACTGATTAAAAAGTACAAAGGTAGAGAATCTGAGCTTGCAAATGGGGAGAATTTAAAAGGTCTAGAGGAGCAGCATTATTTAGCACATTTAAGTTATTAGTAAACAATCAGCAGATCATTTCTTGGGAGTCTATTTGGATGTTGAAGTGCATCCAGTCTGAAGGAGGTCTGAGGAACTAAAAAGGGTGCTAATACACAAGCACCAACTGCCCTGTCCTTAATGCACCTGAAGAGTAGGCTGAGTCATTAACTCCCCAGCTAGCCATCCTCATAGACAAGATATTGGACTGGCTTTGGACAAGGGATTGTAATGGGGGAGGGGTAATTAATTAATGTGAGATGATGTTTTTCCAAAATTACTATTGTTTATTAATTTTGATATTCAGGAATCTCACATACACACACGTGACCACTAATTTTAATAATCAGTTCTTTGCAAGGTCATGGAAACACTATACTAAGGAATAACACAGGATCTAGAAATAACTAGCAAAAACATATTAACATTTTGGACACTTCTAGAGGCCTAACTGCAAGTCCCAGGCAGTTCCAGCTCTGCCTAGTCCAGTCTGTGTACTGGAAAGTGCTACTTAATCTCCAGGGTGACATAACCCCATGACTACAGGGCAGCTTCTGCTGCAGCAACATTGCACTGTCCACATGGTGAGTAATTAATAAAAACTCCTGCAGATGGAAAAAAACCAAACATGGTCACATAGGACAGCCTCCTGCACGCTGTTAAGATAACAATGATGGATCATGCATGTGCCTGAGTGTTTACACAGGATCATGGCCCAGCTGGGTTAGAAAACCTGAGAACTGCAGTTCTTACCCCATCCAGCTAAAGGTATTGCTGCACAGACCTTTGCAATGTGGCCAGCAGAGCAAGGGAGGTGATTCTGCCCCTTTACTCTGCTCTCGTCAGACCCCACCTGGAGTCCTGTGTGCAGTTCTGGAACCCTCAGCACAGGAAGGACATGGAAGTGTTGGAGCGGGTCCAGAGGAGGCCACCAAGATGCTCAGAGGGCTGGAGCAGCTCTCCTATGAGGACAGGCTGAGGGAGTTGGGGTTCTTCAGCCTGGAGAAGAGAAGGCTTCGAGGGGACCTGATAGTAGCCTTCCAGTATCTGAAGGGGGCCTACAGGAAGGCTGGGGAAGGATTATTTACAAGGTCCTGCAATGACAGGACAAGGGGCAATGGGCTTAAACTGGCAGAGGGGAGATTTAGACTGGATGTTAGGAGGAAGTTCTTTACAGTAAGGGTGGTGAGGCACTGGAACAGGTTGCCCAGGGAGGTTGTGGATGCTCCCTCCCTGGATGTGTTCAAGGCCAGATTGGATGAGGCCTTGAGTAACCTGTACTAGTGGGAGGTGTCCCTGCCTATGGCAGGGGGTTGGAACTAGATGATCCTTGAGGTCCCTTCCAACCTTACCATTCTATGATTCTATGATCTTGTTACTGCTGGGTTTCAGAGACATCAGTCTCCACAACAGAATTACCACTATTCTCCAGCAAAGACTCTCAGCATTGCTGCCAAGATCTTACTGCTCATTTCAACAAAGCCATTTTGTAGAAATGTCCTTTCCTTCCCTTTCCTTCCTTCCTTTCCTTCTCTTCCCTTCCTTCCCTTCCCTTCCCTTCCCTTCCCTTCCCTTCCCTTCCCTTCCCTTCCCTTCCCTTCCCTTCCCTTCCCTTCCCTTCCCTTCCCTTCCCTTCCCTTCCCTTCCCTTCCCTTCCCTTCCCTTCCCTTCCCTTCCCTTCCCTCTGCTATAAAATCTCTCTGTGCTGGACCACAACCACTGCGCATCTGTGCAGAGGAACCACTGTGCATCTTTGCAGCTCCAAGTGTTGAACAGAGAGAAGCAATTGAGTGTAAAGGCCAATCACAGTGCTCTTGGTAAATTTTCTTGTCACTGTTCCACACTTCTTCAGGCACAACAGTTTCAGAAGATGAAGGACTCTTGCATGCCAGCATTCATAAAAAATATTTTGTTCCCCACTGACCTTGAGTCTTGTATATCTGTGGTAGATGTATGGTCTATAGTAACAGCAGGGCTTGGGGAAGTTTAATTTGCCTAGTTACAGCTTACACACAAAGAAATGCATTTTATTATCTGTAAGCTTTACTTTTCTCCCCTGGGTTCACAGGAGCCTCACAACATTTTTCTAAGGAGAAATTTGGAGCTGAATGATCTTTCAAGAAAAGTTCACAATTAATTCAACTCTATAATATGCAGAACACAGGCCTGAAAGACAATTTTAAATCTTCAGTGTGAGATCAAAAACTACTACAAAAGGCTGCAAGTAGTTTTTGAACAGGAACTCACTCCTCAGGAGTCAAACTGCTTTGCAGGTTGACAACTTTCTGCATTCACAGCCAGTAGCTTCCCTTTGAAGCAACCTTTCACGTTGGGATCTGATGGAATAACTCAACATTACCAAATGGGAAAGTGCTGTTAATTATACTTATTATTTTGTTGGTTACAGATGAAGATCTCCAAATGTGCACAGCCTAAAAGGCATTGCTGCTCCTTGCCTTGCAGAGATTATAGCTGATCTATAGCAGAGCAAATGGACAAAAATACACAGGAAAGCAATGCCATATGGAAAACAAATCCTTAAGTTAGCATCCTGTTTCATGAGGTCATATACAAAGAAATAGCAGGTCAACCAAGCACTTGTAAAGGTTCTCTCTTAAACCAAAGTGTGGGTACATTTGAGCAAGGACATTCAAAATAGGATGTGTGCAGCGTCAGCACCTGCCAAATGCAGCCTCATCAGAACAGCACAAGACAGAGGAAGAAGTCAAATTCCAAATTTAAGAAATCTTATCTATGAAACAGAATGCATGGAGAGGTAAATTGGTCATAGGACCACAGAATTTGTTCGGCTGGAAAAGACCCTGAAGATCATCGAGTCCAACCATTACAAGGATCACCTAGTTCCAACCCCCCTGCCATGGGCAGGGACACCCTACCCTAGATCAGGCTGCCCAGAGCCTCATCCAGCCTGGCCTTAAACACCTCCAGGAATGGGGCTTCCACCACCTCCCTGGGCAACCCATTCCAGGCTTTCACCACTTTCACGGTGAAGAACTTCCTCCTCACTTCCAATCTTAATCTCCCCATCTCCAGCTTTGCTCCATTCCTTCTAGTCCTGTCACTACCTGAGAGCCTTTTTTGTAGCCCACTTCAGATACTGCAAGGCCACAAGAAGGTCACCTGGGAGCATCCTCTTCTCCAGACTGAACAGCCCAAACTGTTTCAGTCTGTTCTCAAAGCAGAGGTGCTCCAGCCCTCTGAGCATCCTCGTGGCCCTTCTCTGGACATGTTCCAGTATGTCCACATCCCTCTTGTAACAGGAGCTCCAGAATTGGATGCAGTACTCCAAGTGGGGTCTCACCACAGTGGAGTAGAGGGGGAGCCCAGGCTCTGGTTGGCTTTCTGGGCTGCAAGTGCACACTGCTGGCTCATGTTGAGCTTCTCATCCACCAGGACCCTCAAGTCCCTCTCCTCAGGGCTGCTCTCCAGCCAGGCACTGCCCAGCCTGTATTGGTGCTTGGGATTGCCTCGACCCATTCCTATGTGTGCGCAGCGTGTGAGGAAACAATGGTGTAACTTCCTTAGCATTAGTTAACAGCTCTCTGGAGCAAAACACACTCTTGCAATTGCTGATGACATATGTATGTCATACCAAGGCCTGGTCTGTGGGTAAGTGAAAGGCAAGAGATCCATAGCAGCTATTTAAAAGTTAAGTCAGAAAATTTTCATACTCATCCATTAAAGACATAAAGAAAAGTGTAAAGGAAGAATCACCTTTTTTTAACAGCTAAAAAATTGTTGTGAACTTTACTTTTGTCTCTAGCAACTCTTCCCTTACTTCAGTGTCAGGCTTGCACCATTTTTTTATTTTTTTTTTAAAAGGATACTGGCACATCACATAAAAGAAATTATCTGGGGCTATCAAATCACCAAATGGCAGAGGTTGGAAGGGACCTGTGAGGATCATCTAGACCAACCTCTCCTGCTAAAGCAAGATCACCTAGATCAGGTTGCCCAAGAATGCACCCAGATGTGTTTTGACAGTGTCCACACAAGGAGACTCCACAGCCTCTGTGGGTAGCCAGTTCTAGTGTCACCCTCACCTTCAGGTCTCCTGTGGCAATTTAAACTTACCTTTTGGGCTTAACTGCCTAGACCTAAGATAGGGAATGTGGGTCCCACGAAAGAGACAACTCCCTTATTGAAGTCCAAAGGCATGATATGTTCTCTGCTTAGAAGGAAGGGTTTGTTCAGTGACACTACTGCAGCCTGATTATGTGGCACTGCATGGTACCAGGAATAAACAGAAATCAAAGACTGCATCATGAATAGAAGAACAGCTATAAGCTTCAGCAGAGACACTGGGGAGGGGGAAGGGGGGGAAGAAGAGTGAGAGCATGGAGAAGACATAACACTATGTGTCTCTGAGTAACGTGTGCCAGGAAAGAAAAAGGAAGGATTGTCAAAGGAGAGGCTTCATTCTGACAATCTCTGCCTGTGGAGTAGCAGACATGTTTCATAGGTTTCCAGTTAATTTGGGCAGCTAAAATTACCTTGTGAAGGAACTCTGTATTCCATGCAAAAGTGACACTCCTGGCTGGCTCCAGGCTGGACACCTGAGGCATGGGCCATGTGTTTTGCTCTTTCCCAGGACTCCCACCCTACAAAGACAAATATCCCAATGACTAAGCCGATCCCATTAATTTTATGCAACCTTTAAAAGAGATGTAAACGATCAGGCTTTTTCCTTCTGCCCTTCTTTCTTCTCCTCCAACTCACAGGTATATAGGCCAAGGTATCTATGCCTCACTGGCTGGGATGCTCACCTGGGTGGTTGCAGGTGGCTCAAATCCTTGCAATTGGAGAAGGGAATTGCATCCCACATGAAGTATTCTGCCCACTCAGAATTACCCAGTAAAGGTTACATGTAAAGACAACACTGTTCCCTTCTCTGGTTATGTCTCACAGATGACTGCTGCCCCACTTCTGAGGAAATTTTCTGGAGTAAACAACTGACTCCAGCTCATCTGGAGGGAAGCCCCTTCCTGGAGGCACAGCTCAGATGATTAGGAGTCAAGGCAAGGATGAGGATGTGAGATGGAAGCTTATTCCCAGTGGCTCCTCGCAGCGATTCGAGACAACTTTTCCCTTCAAGTGCTGCCTGTGAATCCTTTATGAGGCATTCCCCCCTCAGGTTGGCATCAACACACGATGAGTAGAGCATACAGAAACCTACATTACTGCTACTGGTGCCACATGGGGATTGAACGGATTCCTGGCACTACCGGGGCCAGGCAGATTAACATTCTTTGTGAGTGCTGTGTTTTCTTCCTTAAAAAAAAAATCATCAGGATCCTGACATTTAATGCTTCCTGCTTGGCATAGAACTAAACTATATCGTGTGGCAATTTCTGCATTGTTTTCCTACATCTTACTTCTATTGCCGCCGTAGTCTTCGGAGAATTGCCATCTGCGCCCTGAGCATTAAGGAACTCACCAGGATGCCACTTACCCTAATCTTTTTTTTGACATTTTTCATATACAAAGTTGCCTGCACAGTGACAGGTTCAGTATTGTTAAAAAAAAAAAACAGCAGGAGGAGAACCCAATTAAACCTGCAATTTTCAATGGAGCAAGGCAGGCACGCGATACGCCTGCCAGATGACTTGGCTCTGTCCTTGTATGCACAGTACATATCTACAAGAAGATTTTTCCCCCCCCCCCCCCCTGTGGCCCAGGCCTTANNCCCCCCCCCCCTACTGTGGGCACAGCATGTCCCATTTCCTAAAATTCTGCTACCTTCCTGAGGAACAGAAATATAAATAAAACATATCCATAATGGCTTTCTTTACCTCAGATATACACACTGAATTTACACAAAGGGTTGACATTTCAGAAGGCTCTCCAGATCTCTCAAAGCTGCCTGTATTGCTGGTTGCAGCTTCTTTGTGCACACTAAAAGAGTTACTGCTTGTCACACCACTATTCAGGCTGGTTTGGTGTGTAACACCTTCATGCATGTGTAATTACTTTGTTTTCCCACGTGCAAAAGGAAGACAGGACAGACATTCATGTTCACAGAACGGGACTCTTCCTCTGAGATCCAATCTGCACTTGAAAAACAGTCACATTAAGGAACTCCCAATGTGATTCACAGTGTCCAGTTCTGGGCCCCTCACTTCAAGAGGGACATAAAACTGCTTGAGAGAGTCTAGCACAGAGCCACAAAGATGATTAAAGGAGTGGAACATCTCTCTTACAAGGAGAGACTGAGGGAGATGGGGCTCTTTAGTTTGGAGAGGAGAATAAAGAGTGCCCTCATCAATGTTTATAAATACGTGCAGGGTGAGTGCCAAGAGCTGGAGCCAGGCTCTGCTGGGTGATGTCCAATGACAGGACAAGGGGCAATGGGTGGAAGCTGAGGTATAGGAAGTTCCACAGAAACATGAGGAGGAATATTTTCCCTGTGAGGGTGACAGAACACTGGAACAGGCTGCCCAGGGAGGTTGTGGAGACTCCCTCTCTGGAGATAGTCAAAACCCTCCTGGACACATTCCTGTGTAATCTGGTCTAGGTGACCCTGCTCTGGATGAGCTTTTGAGGACACTTCCAGCCCCTGACATTCTGTGATTCTGTGAACCGAAACTGATTTCTAGCACACTTAGAGTGCAATTTGTCTCCCACCACCTCGACTCTCCATGAGCTCACACTTTGGGTAAGCAAGTTTCCTCCATATCCCCAAGTGGTGTGTTTTGATACTGGTTTCTTTCTGCTCAGTGACTGAGCAGCATCTCCTGTTTCAGGATGGGCTGAGTAATTTTCTGGCTATCCCTCTTGGACACTGACGAACAGCCTAGATCATTTCCTTATTAAACAACAAACTTCAAAGCAATTAACAGTAGGGCAGATGAATCTTGCCCCCAATTAAATCATCATTCTCCATTTCAGGTTCTGTTTTTTATGTCAGGAATAACTCTGTGACATAAATCCCAGGGAATTTGAATAAAGCAATGCTCCTCTGAGAGTCAAGAGCCCACATCCTAGGTGTTCATCTCTGTTTCAACAGTATTTATGCACTCATAACTAGAAAACAATTAGATAAAATGCAGGAACAGTGATAGAAACTACACCTTTCTCCCATACTGGGGCTCTTACCACTCCCCAATAGCACTGGGCCCCTTTTTCCAGGTGTTCCTTAGTAGCTTCCACTCCTGGTTACACAGTTGTCCAACTGCAATGGGACAACTGCATACAATATTTTCTCAGAGTGGTTACTGGCCCAGCAGAAAGAAAGGCATTTTCCATTTTGCCTGGCAGAGAGCTGAATCAGTACAAAGAAAAGGAAAAGCATCTCTGTTACTGCTGTAGCACCTCTGTTCTGTCCAAAGACTCACCACGAGAGTCCATCAAATCATTTCAGGCTGCAAATCCAACTCTCCTCTAAGCATCAAGAGGATGGGGAGGCAGTAAGACAGTTCTGATTCTACAAGCTGCTTAAATGCATGTCTGCATATTGCCAACACTATTCCTAGATGTCTAAGGATCCCTATTAACTTCAGAAGGAAATGAAGTACTTAGTAGGAGCTCACACATTCTGTTTCCAGAACAGGGCCTTAATATTTGGCCCAATGTGAACAAATAGTACAGAATTTGGGTGCCCAGCCTTTTCCTAAACTGCTGAATATCACTTCCCTAGGAGTCTGGAGACACCTTGTGTGGAGATCACAGATACATACTGATGATCCCTTTTACAGACAGCAAGAGTAAAATCCATGAAAGAAGCCATAGTAACCATATTTTAAAGGCATTGGCTTTTGTAGTTAGATAGAACTTGCATTACTTGCATTCTTTACTTGCATTACTAGAGGGCAGGGATCCATCCAGAGGGACCTGGACATGCTGGAGAGGTGGGCCCAGGCCATCCTCATGACATTCAACAAAGCCAAGTGTAAGGTCCTGCACCTGGGTAGGCACAATCCCAAGCACAACTCCAGGCTGGGTGGTGAATGGCTGAGAGCAGCCCTGAGGAAAAGGACCTGGGGGTGTGGGTTGATGAAAAGCTCAACATGAGCCTGCAGTGTGAGTGCAGCCCAGACAGCAACCGAGTCCTGGGCTGCATCAAGAGAAGCGTGGCCAGCAGGGCAAGAGAGGGGATTCTGCCCCTTTACTCTGCTCTCGTCAGACCCCACCTGGAGTACTGTGTGCAGTTCTGGAGCCCTCAGCACAGGAAGGACATGGAAGTGTTGGAGCGGGTCCAGAGGAGGCCATGAAGATGCTCAGAGGGCTGCAGCAGCTCTGCTGTGAGGTCAGGCTGAGACAGTTGGGGTTTTTCAGTCTGGAGAAGAGAAGGCCTCCAGGAGACCTTAGAGTAGCCTTCCAGTATCTGAAGGGGGCCTACAGGAAGGCTGGGG
>VWZE01025398.1:526270-651391 GCA_013396675.1 Eubucco bourcierii | reverse complement strand
GAAAGCGAAAGGGGAAGGGGAAAGCGAAAGGGGAAGGGGAAAGCGAAAGGGGAAGGGGAAAGCGAAAGGGGAAGGGGAAAGCGAAAGGGGAAGGATTAAGGGGAAAGGGGAAGGATTAAGGGGAAAGGGGAAAGGAAAGGGGAGGTAGAGAATGAGTTGATAAAAAAGTGAGTTGGATTGAGTTAAGTATGGTTGGCACAAAGATGATCAGAGGGCTGAAACACCTCTCCTATGAGGACAGGCTCAAAGAATTGGGGCTGCTCAGCCTGAAGAAGAGCAGGCTCCAGGGAGACCTTACAGCTATATTTCAGTATCTGAAGGGGATCTAGAGGAAGGCTGGGGAGGGACTGTTTAGAAGGGCTTGTAGTGATAGGACAAGGGACAATGGTTTGAATCTGGAGCAGGGGAGATTTAGGTTGGACATAAGGAAGAAGATCTTTACAGTGAGAGTGGTGAAAGACTTGAAAAAGTTGCCCAGGGATGCGATTGAGGCCCTGTCACTGGAGACACTCAGGATCAGACTGAATGTGGCACTGGACAGTCTGATCTCTATAGTTGGAGGTGTCCCTACTCACTGCAGGGGTGTTGGACAAAGGTGATCTCTGAGGGTCTCTTCCAACCCAATACAATCTGTGAGCACACAAGTCAGCTTCATCACATTATCCAACACTTCTTTAAAAGCTTTAATGATTTCTTGATAAGAAATCATTAAAGAAACACTTCTTTAAAAGCTTTAATGATTTCCTGACAATAGAATCATAGAATTCTATGATTCTATGATTCTTTAAAAGCTTTAATGATTTCTTGACAAGCACCATCAAATACTTAGAAGTGTGTCCACTGATATACTTACATCCTCTACAAACATCTTGACCACACGAAACTAAATTATTGCTGCTTACTGCTATGACAAGACTACTTTAAACAGCATCTTTAACTCCCTGTTTAATGAAAGAATTTCTGAGGAATAGACACTTAACAGTTTCTGCATAATTGTATCATTTCTCAGCACTCCTTTTTCATTCTATATTTATTTCTTAAAATGACATGAATAGATTCTAGGCAATGCTAAACTCTCAAATTGATTTATGTCAAGTGATTAGGGACAAATATTTCTGGAGTCTGTTACAAGCTTCCTCCTTGCCATAAAACTTTGATCAGTTACACTTAAAACTTCAGGTATGGAGTGTCATCTCCAGAGGTAACAAATAACCTAACATGTTGAATCCATTTCATTTGCAGTTTTAAGTGTTCAGCACATCTGGTGAAAAAACAGATTCAAAGCCAGAGGACACACAAAGCTATGAGGCAGAAGAGGACTTCGGAGGTTCTGGATCATACACCCATATGGCAAAGCAGGCCAACATTCTTTAGGCTGGATTAAAAGTGTTGCCAGCAAGTCAAGAGAGATATTTTTTCCCCTTTGTTTGGCACTGGTGAGACACATCTGGAGTCGTATGTCCTGTTCTGGGGTCCCCAGTAGAAGGGAGACACAGAAATAATGAAGAGTCCCACAAAAGGCCACAAAGATGATGAAGGGACTGGCACATTTCTCCTATGACAAAGGGCTGAAAAAGCTGGGACATGTAACCTGGAAAAGAAAAGGCTCAGGGAGACATCATCAATGTATATAAATGCCTGATTGGAGTGAAGGAAGACAAGGAAGCCAGGCTCTTCTCAGCTGTGCCCAATGACAGGACAGAACTGACAGATTAAAACATAGGAAACTCCACACAAACATAATTAAACACTTTGTGTTTATTAAAGTGTGGTCAAACACCAGTGTATATTGCCCAGATAGGCTCCAAGGCCTCCATCCTTGGAAATACTCAAAACTCAACTGGACATGGTCTTGTGCAATCTGTTCTGACTAACCCTGCTAAGGCCAAGGGCTGGACCCTCTCTCCAGCTCTCTCCTCACACCTGAAGCATTCTATGATTCTCTGAGATACCAGACCACACTCCTCAGTCTTCCTTAAAGAAACAACATTAGCAGGACTCGGCTAGCAGACATTATCAAAGCCAACACATGCGCTGCAAAATAACTCCACCTAGAACCAGCGGCATTGCTGTTAGAATGCTTTTTAATCACCCTTGCCTAGGTCCTGCCACGGGCACAGGGCATACTATGGCACAACAAAATCGTCTCCCGCACACACAGAGCAGTTACAGCCCTTCCTCCAGTGCTCCTCCTCATCCTTGCAGGTTGTTCCGGACCTACATTTGCTGAAACAATATCTAAGCCAGAAGTGGCAGAAGCAGAAGGGCTTCTACTCAGAAGATGTATATCTACGCTTCCCTCAAACCGCCAACCAATCTCAATCCCCTTTCCACAACCGCCTGAGCTGCCGAAGCTCGCTAACCACCGTGGCGGGCCCAACTCGGCGCGCTGCACACACTTCCGCCTCCTGCCGGAAACAGCCTCGCCTTGGCGTCCGCGTGACGCCGTGCCGCGGCCAGGTGCTGGCTACAGGAAGCGGAAGTGCGAGTATCACGTGAGCCCCTCCCAGAGTACAGCGGCCGCGCGGCGTTTGTTGCCATGGCGCCGTGAGGGTTCCTGGTGCTATGGCGCTGGCCGCGCCGCCCCCCGCCCGTGTCTTCGCCGAGCTTGTCTCGGCCCACTCTCCAACTCCGACTCCCGCTCCGGGGGGACGCAGCGGGTCCCCGGCACCGCCCGGGCGGGAGGTGCATGTGAGCGGCAGCGCGGAGCTGAGCGCCGGGCCGGACCGGGCGCGGGTGTCGCTGCGGCTGGGCAGCAGGAAGGACGCGGCGGGAGCGGCGCGGAGCAGTGTGACCCGCCGGCTGGAGTACATCGCCCAGAGCGCCCGGCAGCGCGGCGTCCCGGTGAGAGCCGCCGCCTGCTGCAGTGCCGGGGGCGGAGTGGGGGAGTCTTGTGCCGGGCTGTAGCGGGTAGGCGGGGCAGTTCCGCTCAGCTGTGGGGTCCAACCAGCGCCTCCCGGCCTTCGGGGCCTCCACTGCTCGGCTTGGCAGCCCGAGGGGTAAGGTGCTTTCCTGCCGGCAACTGGAGAAAGGCGGCCGTATTGGGGCATCCAGGAGGGGAAGGACACCCGCTGAGGAGACCTGGGCCCGGCGTGTGGGGCGTTACCTGCATCGGCAGAGGAGTATCGGGGTTTGAAATCCTTGTGCCTCTGCCTCGGGAGTACACCGGCTGCTGGGTACCGCTGTGGAAGCCTGTCTGTATCTGGGGGTTGCGGCTGTGCTAGCCGCCGTAGAGTCGCCACTTAGGCTCTCTAAGTTGCTTGTTCTGGGTGTGAAAACCATCCTGCTGCCATAGTTTTGTCTGCTCCTGTACTATCTACGGCATTCTCATGCGCATACAGATGGAACTGCTAAAGGGGTAGAAAGCAACATAACTTAACCTATTTGTATGTCTAATTATCAACATAACTTTGTGATTACCACAACTTAGCCACAGATGCCTGCGGAACTCTTCTCTTTTTCTTGTTCCACTTCAGTAGAAAGCTAAGGAAAAACAAGAGATGTGATCAAGAGAGCTGAAGTGACAGAAGCCCTTTGTGGGCTCAGGAAATACTTTTATTATAGTAAGTTTCTTGACCTCAGGAAGCCATTCTATAATAATAAACAAAGCATAGTCTTGAGTTTAAAGCTTTGTTCAGACTGTAATTGCTCAATAAAAGTCATATTTGTGCCCTTTGTTCACACCGTAATTGCTCAGTAAAGGTCATATTTACGCCTGAACACATGCTGTGCTGATGTTTGGGTTTGGGAATTTCTTATTCAACAGTTCTGGATAGTGCTTCAAGTTTAAGACTCTTAAAACAGAACAAAGCCGATCTTTGATGGTTTAAGTGGTTGCTCTTGAAAGTAACTTAGTGTTGAGGTTCCCTGGGAACTTGATGCTTTTTTGGTGTATTCACATATGAGGTGGGGACAAAAGAGATGCTGTCAACACTAAATTATTCAGTGTAATAAGAGTGAAAGAATTGCAGAAGGATTTCATGGTCGTGCATGATGTTACATGAGATTTCAGTATTGGGAAAAGCAAAGTAAGAGAGTAAGTTACTCTGCCTAAATAGTGCTGTGGCACCCCCACACCTCAGATGCTGACTCCAACTCTCTGAAGCAGCTAAATAAAGCATTTGTTCTGGTATAAAGAAGGCAGTATAAAAGATCTCTTACCCCTGGTTTAGAGTGAGGTTATGGTGCAGCTATGGCAGTAGATGACAGGAAGATATGGAGGCTGCTCTGGGTAGGTATGTGATCCTGCTGCTTATGCTTTTCCTGAACACACAGCTGGGTGTGTGTCTGTCAGGGGAATGTGAGTCTGTTGCCAGACTGTATGTTAGAAGGAACTTCTTTCCAGTTAGGGTGGTGAGACACTGGAACAGGTTGCCCAGGGAGGTTGTGGCTGCTCCCTCCCTGGAGGTGTTCAAGGCCAGGTTGGACGAAGCCTTGAGTGACCTGTACTAGTGGGAGGTGTCCCTGCCTATGGCAGGGGGTTGGAACTAGATGATCCTTGAGGTCCCTTCTGACCTTACCATTCTCTGATTCTATGAAATGGTACATGTTTAATGAGATTACAGGTTGAATGCCTTCAGGTTCTAAGCGAGTTAATAGTTTGAAGTCTGATGGAACAGCAAAAGACAAGGCAACTCATGCATTCATTTTTATTAGAGAAAACAAGAAGCTTTGTACCCACCATCACAGTGAGCTATCAGACCATGGAATGGTTGCCACTCCTGGCTGCAATTAAATAGCTCTTCAGAGTGTGGATAGATTGGAAGAGATAGTTGCAAATATTTGACCTACTCTGACTCTCAATAACTGACTTCCAGTTTCAAAGTGATCCTGACTGAATTAGGATAGCACAAAGCATTTGACACATGGTGGATAGCGCACAAAAGGATTAGGCAGTGCCTTTAGAGGGGTTGTACATGCTTCTGCAGGCTAGGAAAAAACAACTGCCCTGGAGAAACAATTGGCTGTATTTGAGTGTGTTGCAGTCAGATTCAGAAATGTGATGGGAGCAGGGAACACAGGTGGAGTAACCTGATGGTGTAACCTAGGTGGAGAGTGGACTGTTTTACAATGTGAGAGCATTCTATGTCTCGCTACCTGAAGGGTGGTTGTAGCCAGGGGGAGGTTACCTCCTTCTCTCAGGCAACCAGAACCAGAACAAGAGGACACAGTCTCAAGCTGTGCCAGGGGAAGTTTAGGCTGGAGGTGAGGAGAAAGTTCTTGCCTGAGAGAGTGATTGACTGCTGGAATGGGCTGCCCAGGGAGGTGGTGGAGTCACCGTCCCTGGAGGTGTTCAAGGTGGGTTTGGATGTGGCACTTGGTGCCATGGTCTGGTCTTGAGGGCTGTGGTGATGGGCTGGACTTGATGAGCTTTGAGGTCTCTTCCAACCCTGGTGATACTGTGATACTGTGATACACTATAGTTACAATAATTTCACAGTAATCTTCTGCTATTTCAGAGGTGCCATGCATTGAAGTATGGAAATGTTACTTCTTTCTACTTACTTGAGGGGCTGTGAAATGCTGCTTAAGTTGTGGGTTTCTCGGTGTTAGCAAAGTGATAGCTCTAGGGAACTCAGAAAAACAACAGGGAGTGGTTTTGTTGGGCTTTTTTTTTTCCAGAGTAGTTCCCCGCGGTATAATTTTTAGTGCTTTGTTTTATCCAATTTTAAATCACTCCACTGCTGGAGCTTTTTTTTTGCCCTGTAGCATTTCTACTAACAACTCTCACTGCTGGCAATTTGTTCTTAACTGCATTTGGTAATATCACTTTTAGCTAACACCACTGCAGACCGCTGTAAAATTTATATTTACTCACAATCTCCATACAGTTCTAGTTGTTGCAAGCTTATTTAAGACCTCTTCAGAAATCAGCTAGTTATTCTATTTTTTTTTTTAAATTTTTAATTAAGCCAGAGAACAATTAACCCTTGTTGTTGCAGGAAGTCCTTGGAATCAGAAGTGCATAACCTTTTCAGCAGCAGGAGATCGCATTAGCAGCTTGTCAGGATGCCTGGGGGCAGCACCTAATTTCCATATATATTTACACAGGATTTTAATCAGAAATAGATTCACATAGTAGCATTTATTTATAGAGTGCTGTAAGTATATGCAGCACTTCAGAGCACAGAATCTGCTCTAAAGGGCTTCAGGGAAAGTAAAATCAATGGGGAAACCAATCTCTATTACTCAGCCTAGCTGCTCAAAAGGAACTTTTTCTTTTTTTTTTTTTTTTTTCTCTTTCCAGAACCAAATTGATTTTATATTTCCCAGCTCTGATTTATTTGGGGAGTGATGTGGAGATGACACTCATTTTCTTCAAACACTCTGTCTTATAATTTGCACTGGCTGTTTTGTTTGAAAATAACAGTAATAATACTTATTGTACTGGTCATAATGTTACTTAAACAAACCAGCTCACAAACTATACGCAGTGGGCTCTGGCTTACAGTTTGTCTGTACTGGGATGCATCCTTGGATACATGTGCAATATTCTCTGGATTTCAGATCTGTTATTTAAGAGTCACCATTATGGATGCACATTGGTACATATAATAAGAATAAAAGATCTTGATGTCTTGCATGGCATTGGTACATATAACAAGAAGAATAAAAAGATCTTGATGTCATGCTCACTCAGTTACAAAATCTTCTAATTTCAGTATACCTTATGAGGTATCAGCTTGTTTAGACCTCCATGTGTTTTATATATCATCCCCAAATAATCCTTACATTTACTGAGTGCAAGTCTGACTTTGCCTTTCTTAAAATAATTGATACCTATACTTCTGGTATTTCTTGAATGGACATTAAGCAGCAGAAACTTCTTCACCATAAATTTTTAAGTTGTCATTCTCTCTCTCTAACGCCAAACAGCAGACAAAGTGAGGGGATGAGAGGCTGGGGCAAAGATACCCAATACCTAATTTGAGTGTATGCTGACTGGGCATGCTCATCATCTCAGCTGCAGGAGATAGGAGCATACATCAAGACTGTGATTCCTTTAGTAGAAAGAACAAAAAATGCCGTGTTCAAATGGAAGCAGCAAACTCTTGGTTGTTCAGATATCTTTATCTTTCATAACGTAAAGTCTGTGCAAACAGACAAGTAAATTTTAAGAGCCATTTGCAGGTGTCCCCAGATGGTTTTTGTGTATAAGCATAAGTATCAGCATAGACAGCACATTAGCATGCATTTCCAGACGATAAACTCTTCTTACTTAGGCTGGTCTAGTGTTTGGTAAAAAGCTCTCACAGTTTTGTAAGCTCAGTAACCAAGAGCAGAGCACATAACTTTATCTGCAGATTGCCTTTTCTCATGCTGTATTGTTATGTGTCTGTCTCCCTGAAGGGTGCTTCTGCTAACTTACTATTTAGGTTTTTTCCTGGTTTTTTTCTGGGGTCATTCCTGTAAACAGCCACAGTGTTGTGAAGGTGCACACTATGATCCTGGGAAGATACTGTTCAGAACTTGCAGATAAGTAGGAGGAAAGGCCATACAGGATTTGTTTTGCTAAAAAGAAGGAAAATAGAAGGCAAAGCACAGTTCTAGACTTGGTATTATAAACTCAGTGACATCGAGCTTATGTCTAAAATGAAAATGTCTATTGAGTTTACAAGCTCAATGGACATGTTCGTTTCAGAGTACCTGAAGCAGTACTGGTATAGGTCACTGCCGGCTCAGAAAATAGGCTCTGTAAACAGAATGCAAGTATGATTCTGTTAAGAATTGTTCAGTGGTTTTTTGGGTAATTGAATTCCCACATAGCAACAATGTCATATTTATTCAATTTTCCCACCATAAGTCGTGACTTGCAGATTTAAAAACAGAGCAAGTTAAAGGTTGCCCAAGGAGGTTGTGGATGCCCCTCCCTGGAGGTGTTTTTTAAGACCAGGTTGAACAGGGCCTTGAGCAATCTAGTCTAGGGGGTTGCTCCCCACCCATGGCAGAAGGGTTGGAACTAGATGATCTGTAAGGTCCTTTCCAACCCAGACTATTCTGTGAATCTGTGAATCTATTCCAGAAGTCCAGAATAACTGCTACATGGCAAGTGTAGTTTTGCCCCCCTCACAGTGAAAACTACTTTTTCCTGCGATTATTGCAATCAAATGGATAATTCCTCAGCCAAAATATGATCAGTAGGAAACAAAGCCTTTTGGGTTTTGGTTTTGATGAGTTTCGATTGAGCATCGATTCCAGGTTCTGTTGTCACCAACCTGTCTTCTGTCTTTTCCGTACTTATCCAAATGCTCCTGGGCAGGAAAAAAGTATCTAATAGCAGATGTATCACAGGAGGCCGCCTTATGACTTTAGCCATTATTTCGCCTGTCTACCTGCAATACTGTCAAACGTGGCGGGGATAAAAATTTGGTCCGAGAGGAATTTTGTAATGGGTGGCACCAAACGATCTTTCACTCCGATGGCATTGATCTTGCAATAGCGCCTTGAAGCCACAGGGTGGCACTGTCCTTAAATGCACAGGAACCTCTCGGAGGGCAAAGCAACCACGTTAAAAGATTTTTAATCCCTTTAAGCAGGGAAGAGAACTCTTTTTGTTTAAAGGATTAACGAGCAGGCACAAGAGAAAACAAATGCACTTTTTTTCCCGTGTTTAAAGTTTCATTCCAGCATAGCTATTTCTGTAAAACGTGAGTTGTAGAAGAAAGCTGTGCTGTGGGGTTATTTCTTTGAGATAGGTGTTGACTCCAGAAAAAAAAAAAAAGTTTCTTGTCAGTTGTAATTGGATTCTATCATAAATACTAACATTTGCTGCATTTTGTAAATTAAAGGAGTCGTTGGCACTGCACTGGCTTGAGTACTCCTGAGCAAACCACAGCCAGACATGCTGCCAAAATACCTCAAACCTATGACACAGAGCTTTTAGAGACTAACTGACCCTGGCTCCTTCTGCTTACTGTAAGACAGTATCCCAGAATAAGACTGTTGTGCTTGAATTTGAGCACTGCCAATCAATCTTCAAACTGACATTTCAAATTTTGTTTTCTTGTAGGCTGCTGTGAAATGGTAATTGTGGATTTAATTTCCATATGGTATTTTAAAAGGAAAATGCTTCTCATGATTAATGTCATTTATATAAATATATGCATGCATGCTCTGTGATAAGCTTGAAGATTTGAGCCTTTGTTGGAGAAAAATGTGACACAAAAATCATCTTTTGTAGCATGTCAGTGCTGAAAGGAAGTATTGTTTTCCTATGTAAATAAATATAAACTGTTACAGTAGTGGAGGGCTTATTATGTGCTTCCCTACAGTTCCTGGGTGTTGAACAAAAAGCTTTTATTTACAATTCAGTTGTAAATTCTGCTTTTTTTTTTGTTGTGTTACAGTAATTTTACCATAAAGTGTTCATCCAGACTGTTCCTGAAAAGGAAGTGGGTGAAAGAAATGTGATTGTTAGACTGCTAGCAAGCTTGGTCATATAATCAGATGTAGCTGGAGGGATTCTGTAACTTCCTTCAGTATCTTATCCCCAAATCTTACAGGCTTTGGTAGTGCTCTGTGCAGCCATTATGTTGAATGATGTAGCTGCTGTTAATGCAAAAGTGTCACTGGTGGAATAGCCTCTTTTAAGGGTTACCGTTTTGCCAGAATAACCAGTGCTCAGTCATTGCTCACAGTGCCTACAAGCCACTACTGGGAAAATATCTTCAAATAGGGGTCTGAAAAACACTTCTCACATACTAACTTTCTGAAAACAATTGAAGCTTCTGAGGGTTTGTTGTTTTTTTTTAGCAGGTGAATTTAGTTACACACTGGCAGACACTTTTAAGACCTAATTGTTCTCTTCAAGTGAATAGCAGTGAAAGTACATTACAGAGCTACTGTATAATTTACTTTAAATAATGTCAAGAAGCCTTTAACATCCAGCTAGTTTTTAACTGAAGAGCTTTGCATGGAAAATTCCAAATTTCTGTTGCTAAGTAATAAGGCAAGCCAGTTCAAATTTCACAGGACACAACGTACATACATTTCCAGCAGATGCTTAGTTTCTGTCTTTTAAGATTATATTCTTGTACTTTGTTTTAGGAAGAAAACATGACTGTAACAGAGGATTTTAGTAGAGTAGAAANAAAACAAACAAAAAAAAAAAAAAAAAAAAAACCCAACCAAAAAAAGAAATGTAGCAAAGACCAAAGAAAATTTGCAGACTTCCTTTTCTCATACCAAGGAGTAGATGTTCTCTACAGTAAAGGCAGCGTAGTCCAAAGAAACTATTGAAGGACTGCAGTTTCAAGCAGAGTTAAACCACAGTCTTCTGTTGTTGTGTGCAGAACCTGTTTTCTGCTACTGTCATATAAAAAAAAATTCTGTTCTCCTCAGCTGTGGGCTCTTCCAGTATCATATGACACTACAGAAGGGTTGTAAGGCTCTGCAGTTGTCATTCCATGGCAGCTTAGGCAAACCCACAATTGTGCACTCTCCATCACCCCCAGCTTTTCCTGCTCTCTACTTCTCCTAAGGAGTTGCATTTAGTAGGTCAGATGATAGGTCACTTCAGAAAGCTCCTCCAATTAATAGCTTTCTATTTCCATGTTAGTTTTGGAGGGTGGGGTGGTGGGGTTTTTTTTGTTTGGTGTTTTGGGGGTTTTTCCCTTATTCATTTAGCTCCCTGAACTGGAGGCAGGGCAAAACAGAGGACATGTCAAGAGTGGATGGAGGGCTACAGTAGCATGGCTGCCTTAATCTAGATCTGCTTAAACCAGCAGGTGAACAGCACTTGCACTTTGGTCTATTCTACATGGCTCTGCAAGTAAAGCAAAACTAATTGTTTCCTAGGTAATTGCCTTGGCATTCTGTAGGTATAAAGTGCTGTGTAAAAACTAGATATTATAGGAATAATCTCATTTACTTTAGAAGCAGCTCAAGGGAGCATATTTTTGCATGTTCATGCTGTAGTAAGAAAAACATGCTGTGCTGGAAGCATTCACTGAGGGGAAAAATTGCATTTTAAGTCAGTGGATCTTTCTAGAGCATCAAACTTTAGTCACTACCCAGCACGTTCACAGATCCATATGAAGTAAACCTGGAAGCTGGCAATAAAGTGATAGTTGTTTTACAGAGATGTGTTTTACATTCCCCTAACAAAAGGGTCAGCCTCTTTAATTTGCTTGACTTGAGACATATTAGCATCTAAAAAGCAATAGTAAATACAGAAATAGTCAAGAACTTGGAGGATAAGTTTGGGTTTTTAAATTAGGCTCAAGATATTTTTATGGTATGCATCAGTCACATTGAGTGACTTCCTAACGTGGACACCTACCAGGGCAGCTTAAATCACTAGGGTTTTAGACAAACTGCACTTAAAAATTAGCAAAACTATGCTGAATTGTTATTTAGGCTGCAGACAAGGTTGGACTTACAACTTCAGTCTTAAGTTGTAATAACTAAATGGTCTCTCTTCCGCTCTTAATTTGTATACACCAAAGGTTGTATGTGGAAAGAGAATTACAAGGATTTAGCATTCATTTGTAGGCAGCTTGGGCCAGCTTTTAACTGCTGCTCGAAATTGTATGGTTGCCTAGGATCTGGGTGTCAGAACTTGAAAAATCTGGCCAGAGTACTGCTGGTTGGGCTGCCCTGTGCATTAAAGTAGCAGTATGGTCGTTCTTTATGCAGAGATTAGTTTCTCCTGCCTTCCCCCTTTATGTATGTACTTGTTTCATTAGTGCAGCTTCATAAACCAATGAAGTTCCATTGACCACTGTGTTTGCATACTTCAGCAATATCAATGAATTTAAAATTAACTTCCACTCCCTTACTAAAGACTTTGCCATTATACCTGTGTTATATGTAAAATCCTGGAAGTCATGCATTATTTAATTCTGTAAATTGTTTTTATCACTTGTCTGCTCTTCAGAGTTTATAGGAGACTGAAGAAATTCCCAGACAAACAGCTATTTTAAGGTAGAATTAAGAATTCAAGCTATGCTTTGAACTTTAAGGAGATGAATTATAATTCATGCTGTAACAAAGGAAAATCCACAGAAAGCTGAAGTTGTGTATGAGATTACAAAGCTCTGCAGTAATCATAATAGGTCGTTTGTTGCATGATCATCTCGTGGGATGAAGATTATGTTGAGTTTGCATGTGTTTGCCTCCTTATAAACCATAAGTTCTCATCTTTTACAGCCTTACTCAGCCTTTAAAATGTCATAATGTTTTTTGCATACCCTCATGCTACTTTTTTTCACTGTTTTTAACCTTAATCATTAACTTACTGAAGAAATTGAACCACTGCTTTGCATTTTAATGCTTGGATATCCTCTGTTAATGTACGCTGAATATTTTACATCTAGCTTTAAAAGACAACTGACTTTTAGGGAAAGAAAAGTTCACAGTTCTGCCCTGAGGGTACCTGTTATGTGTTTCCTTTTTAAGAACGAACTTCCTGAGTGCCCAGAACTTCCCCAGTCTGAGCAGCTTATCTCTTGCTTAAGACCCACAGTTCTTGTGTTTGATCATTCTTTTGTTTCATCCCCTTGAGGAAACTAATGGTGTGAACACTGATAGCAGTCTGGAAGACACTATGACAGTCCTCACAGTCAGGCTTGCAACTTTCCCCAAAACATGACAGCTTTTTGGCAAAACAACACAAGGGGATGTATGCTTTTTATATATGGTGAGAACTCCCACTAGAGACACAAATCTGGGCTCAGTCTCATCTTCAGTCTTTGTTCAGATTGCTACTGCACCTTCTAGAAAGCAATCCACCCCCCGAGCTGCAGCTGAGATGCAGCCTTGGTGCAGTTTCACACAAGTGTGACCCTTTGTAGGAGATGGAATTGCCCTGCCACTCACTGCTTTGGTCAGTTTTTAAGGCACTAAGCCCAGCTTTGGCTCAGTTGTGTGGTGATTCATGCCTGCATGAGGTACATGTACCACACTGAGAGGCTACCAAGGGTAACAAAGCAGGTGCACTCATTACTTTGTGATAATTGTTGATAGCCATGTTTTACCCTGTATATGAAGTAACCTTTTCCTGTCTCACTGAGAGATTCAACTACCTCAGATTTATCTCATTTTCCACAAGGTAAATCAGTGGTATGGCCAGAGGAGCAGTGCAGCTGACAGGCCATTACTTGGGCTTCTGTTCCCTACACCTTCACTGGTTTATCAACAGTTTATCAACTGCTGCATGGACTGCAGCAATCACAGGGGTGACTGTATGGCACAGGAGTTGACAGTGGGATTTTCTTTACCTCAGCTTTTTTCTTCTCACCTGTTGAAGCTATGTTACTTTGCAAAAGGACAGGGAAGAGTCAGGGATAAGAGAGAAGTGAGCTTGACTTGGTGGTGACAGCACTTTTCTGGGAAGTGAAGGTGAGGGTTTAGTACTCCTGAAAAAGAATTTTGAACCCAGGATTCCTGAATGTTGTAGCAGCTCAGGATCAGTGCCTCACTTCTGGCAACTGTTCTGCCATGGAAAAAGGCAGGCAGGCTCCTGCCTGGAAAGTTGCCACCTGACTCATGGCACTTGCCCGCAAGGAAGGCTGCAGGGCTCCAAATCCAGGCCTGATAGTGATGCTTGCTTTGTAGCACTTGGGAAAGCACCTGAATTCTTAATGCATTTGCACTTAATGCTTCTTACTGCCAAACCCACAGACAGCTAGATGCTTCAGTTGTTTTCAACTCAAACCTGAAGTGCCCAGTTCTCTGTAGGCACTGGAGTGAGTCTGCAGCCAGCACAAGGGTTTCAAGCTCAGCGTAGGCTGGACTGGGCTAGGCTTAGTTTAGTCTCATAGTTTAGCTTACTTGAGCCTAATGCTTTAGATTAAAGTATCCATCCTGGAGAAGTGTTTTCCACACCATTTTGTTTGGGCTTTTGCATAATTAACATCTGGTAATCTCAGGGAGGAACCAGGGTGGCTCTAGTCACCTGTTCCAGAGGGCACATTCATTCTTCAGATTGTCTACATACCAAGAATGCCTCACTTCCTCTCAAAAAGTGTTTCTCAAGCCTCAATTTTGAACCATTTTATGAAACATGTTCTCTTGCAAACCTAATTATAGTCTCTAGAGCTATAAAAAAGTGTTACAATGTTGGAGTTCTATATGGGACTGGTTAGTTTGTACTGATATAAATACAAGTGTTGAATCTAAGGGGGCAAATGAAAAGAAAAATTACTTGTGTGGTGTCTGTGTTCACTTCCAGGTCTGTATTGTCTTCAGTGATTTTGGGAAAATGCAGAATGTTTGCAATCTACTCATTGAAAAATTAGGAACCTCTGTTACCATCAGTCCACCTCATTTCTACCACACACCAGAAGCTGTAGACACCCTTCGGTAAGTTCTCTTTTGCTGCTTGGCATAACAGTTAACGTGAATACATAAGTGATACTGTTTGTAATGGGAGCAAATAGTTTCCTTCATACCTATTAAAATTTATGTTTGAAGATTTCATTGCTTGTTTTAAATATAAATTAATATGCATGTTCAGCCTAGAAGATAGAGCATGTTCTTTCTGCAGAGTGTAATAAAAGCAAAACAACAACCTTTTCCCACTGATTTCCGTTGTAAGTAGAATCTACTGTGAATATTAGGTCAACAGAATTTGACTTTGGCTGCTTCAGTGCAGGTTTAATTTGTATTTATTCATGAAGGCACAAGTGTATTACCAGATGCTGGTAATTCTAAGTACCCTTGCCAGTTCCCATTACTCTTGGCTGCTGACACCATCTGAAAAGAGACATGTACAGTGCTCACTCAGCATCAAAATGTGAAGCTCACAGTCTTGATATTTTAGGCATTAACTATTCAAAGTCCTGCTTCTCCTATTGACATTGGAGGGGGTGCAGAGGGAAGGTCAGCCTTGGTTTGGATTTTGCCTCTGTAGAGAAGCATGCCTGTTCCAAGAAGCACAGCTAGCTGCTGCTAACGGTTCTGGAGGTGTCAGAAGTGTATCTCAGCAGTAATAAGTGTAATCTTGAACACAGAAAGTTCCACCTAAACATGAGAAGGAACTTCAGTTCGAAGGTGGTAGGACACTGGAGCAGGCTGTGCAGAGAATTAGCGAAGTCTCCATTTCAGGAGACCAAGGGCTGCCTGGTTGTGTCCCTATGTAATCTACTGTAGGTGATCCTGCTCTGGCAGAGGGATTGGACTTGATGACTTCAGAGGTCCCTTCCAACCCCTACCACTCCATGATTCTCTGTATCTACACAGGAATCTGGAGATCAGGCCGGTGAGGTTAAGTAGGTCATTGTATGCTTGCAGCTGGGCCACCCAAATGTCTGAAGCAAGGGTAGAACTCTTGCTCCACACCAGACAGTACAGGCATGGTCAGCTTTGAGGTGTCAGAAATGTTTGATCACTGCTGAGGTGGATGCTGGCTGCCCAAGGAGGTCGTATATGCCTCCTCCTTAAGGATGTTCAAGGCCAGGCTGGATGAGGCCTTGAACAGCTGAGTCTAGTTGAGAAGCTTCTCTGTCCAGGGCAGAGAGGTTGGAGTAGGTGATCTCTGAGGTCCCTTCCAACCTAAGCCATTCTGTGATCTTCTCACAGTCCTAAGCAATCACCCAGAAGATGGGGACAGAGATGTGCCTTAGATCTTTGCAGTTAGAAAATCTGAGGGGTTAGAAATGCTTGGCAGGAATACAGCTGCCTCTTCCAACATGGCTTGGCCCCACTTGTTACTGTGCTGCTCTTTCTGCCTCTCAGCCGTCAAGTCTGTGTGGCTGCTGTTGGGAACACACGGCGGAAAGCTCAAGAAGTCTGTCGCCTGTTTGGCCAGTCACTGGGAAAACCTTTACTGATAAGAGAAGAAGAAACAAAAGAATGGGGAGGTCACATAGACAGTCAGTTGCCAAACTCCCCAGATTCCCTGACTCTGCAGGAAAGAATCCAGAATGCTACTGCACATGCCTCTTGCAGAGTGTTTGCTGTGTTTGAGATCAAGGGAAAAGGAAACAGAAGAACCAAGTTGCTCTAACCTTTCAAATCCAGCATGTTTTTGTAATAAAATTTGTATGTTTTCTTGAGTTCTTTGTTGTTGTTTTTTTACTTCTCATGGTATAGCACATAAAGAGAGGCTATTAAGAATGAGGTTTGTGTCATGAACCTCAGTAGAAGGCCTCTTAACGTATCCGTCAACGCACAAAAAAAGTAGATGAACTCTTCCTTTGTACAAATCATTTGAATGCAGCACAGTACATGCTTCTGACTGCTCTCTCTACAAAGTACTGCAGGATTTACATACTACAGCCCCCTCCCCCCCCCCAAAATATTTCAGTTCCTGTTGGCCTTTATTTAGCTCTATCCCCTAAAATGAAAGTTATGATTAATTCTGAAAGCACAGTTCTTAGCTGTTTAGTTTCTTCTTCTGCCCTCTGTGAAAGGGCAAGATATTTGATGTGAAAACCCTTTGGTGCTCTTAGCTGAAGCAAGCTATATTTAAACCTTTCCTCAAAAAGCCAGAAGGAAATTAATCCCCATCCCAAGTCATGGTAGACTGAACATGCAGTGCATTTGCTTCTAATGAAATGGATTGCTCAACATAAAACATGCTTTGGAATGTTTTATTTCATCAGAGGTAAAAATATACATGAGTTTCATCCTGGTGTCTATTTGCTTGAGTTTAAAAAGGAGGTATGTTAAGTACTTCAATCATGAGGATAAATTTTTTTCAACCATGGCTGCATAATGTATTTTGTTCCATCATATCCACTGAAATAGGTTTTAATATCAGGATGATGCACCTGAGAAAATAAAATGTCAAGTTGAATACATACTGATCATTAAAAGAACTAAAAGTTAGCACATTCATTTTTTTAAATACTCCATGTATGTAGAGATACTTTCAGTGAGGTTTTCCAAGTGCTTTAACCTAATGTATGTCATCAGAATTGTGGCCTTCTTGAAGTACTCTATAACAGTTGAGCATATCTCATGAGAGATTATGAACTAAAGCCACACCAGCACTGATGTTTTAAACTTGGGCCTGTTCCTTATTGATGTAGGTACTAATCATATGTTGTTAGTACAGCTATTTGGTTTTTCTTTTTTCAGCTGGATCAGAGATCTAATCCAATTAGACTACAGAAAGAGCAAAGCAACAGTCAGGGAAATGGGCAGACACACTGCATTGATGTCCCCGAGGTACCAAAATGTCCAGCGTGGAGATACAAACCTGAAAAGGGCAATTCAAGTTACATGCTTTGCTATGATGCAGAAAGCCAACAGTGAGCAGGTTAGAGCTGCTACCTAGGAAAGGGTTTGGACAGGCCTAAGCATTTTCTCATCAGCCTCAACTCTTCAGGCAATTACTCTGCCTGTTAGGCTGCTGAAAACGTTAAGCTGAGGCAATCCACAGACCTTCTTTTGAACCTGAGGTAGCCATTTGTGATTAATCTCAACTAGGCAACTTTCAGATACCCGATTTTGTGAGCTCGTTGCCATTAGTTCCTCCAATAATCTGTGGGGAGAATTAGCCTGTCATGAAGGTGAATAAAGCAATCTGGTATCTTAAAGGCTAGTTGCACAAGGCCAGTGTTTTAAGATGTTTCTTCCAATAGACCATAGGGATAACATAAGTTCAGGTACCTGACTGACACAAGAAAAGATGCAGTTTTTAGACACAATTTAGAGTGGTCAGAAAACAATTTTAAATACCTGGGACACTTATCTGGCACAACATAGCTCCTGCTCCTAAGTTCAGGCACTCTGGCATGTTTGAAATTGGGGGCTAAACCAGAAACAACAAGTGGAACTAAGATTTCTCCCCAATAAAAGAGGCAATAGTGTCACACAGTTACTGATTAAGGCCTTACTGATGTGTGGTGGCACGGTTCCAAAAGAGAGCATGAGGAGTCTTCAGGCCAGCTAACTTAATTCCTTTGAAAGGCAAAAGATTCCCTATCACCTCTTCTCTGTTTGACTAGCTCAAGCATCTCCTCTTAAAGGAATGGTTCAGCTATTTACTCTATTTTAAATAGAGGCACTGCCAAGAGTGCATCACAGTAGTGCTGAATCCCTTGCAGAAATCCATTTGTATGTGGCATGCATGCCTGAAGGCTGTTTTCTGGATAGGAGTCTCTTGCCTAGTTTCCATAAGCTAGGCGTCAAAAGCTGCCAAGGCCATGATACACAGATCAGAATTTTTCACTTCCAGAGAGTTTAGCAGTTAAGGAGAGAGAGATTACTCAGTCTGGGCAACAGCTGAGCAGGAGCTGTTTGAAATGCAGATTTTCAAAGTTGACTTGAGAAACCAATAAGCTTTGCTAGATCCAATGGAAAGAGATGAAATAACTTGTCCAACTTCAGTAGGTCAGCGAAGACAGAAGTCGAGTTGCTAAGACACTTACAAATCTAGGCAGCTGGATACTGTGAGGCAGGCAGTACCTGGCTTTGGTTATTTATCACCTTCCAAACCCACATACTTGAAAGCACAGCAGTCATTTGTTTACCTGCTTGCTCTATTAGCTTTTGCTAACTTTGCAAAATAGATAGATAGTGTCTATTAAGCCAAAGGTCAGCCAACTTCTACATGTGCAGGATAACAAGTTGCAGCTGAATTAAAAAATAAATGCTACCTCTAATCCCATAATAATTGTTATCTCTTCCTGAGGAATGTAAGCTGTAGATTTGCCAAATCCATTTGCTTTGTTAATTAGAATTCGATAGTGAGGAGTATCTCTTAAATCCTGTAAAAATAGAAGGAAAATAAATATCCTCAAGGGGAGATGATGACTAAAGATTACCTTATATAATCACTTAACTCTCACTAGGCTTGCAGAACCTAAACCCACTCAATATATATACAAACAGCAAGTTCATTTTCAGCATCTTACTAACATCAGCTAGGAAAATTAAACAGAAAGCAATCAAAACTGTAATACATTAAATTCTTGGTGTATCTGAGATGTTTTTTAAGAGTCAAGATTTTAATTAACCTTTTCAGCCATAGATCTTGCAAGATACATGACTTTGAAAATCCATGCTTTTTGTATATAGGTCCCATAACAATTTGTTAGTCACCCTTTTTCCTTCACAGGTGGCAACAGAGAACAGCAGAAAGGAAGCTGCAAGTTCAGAACATAATGGCACCTCTGACAATCTTGGTCCCAATCCTGGACAAGAGCTAAGGCAACCTCTATGTATATACAAAACCCTTCTAGCCAAGAAAGGAAAAGCATGGCTTACTATCATTTGCACAGTGCCTATGAAAGCAAATCATGAGTCAGGATCCCACCATGCTCACTTTCTAATCCATAAACATTTCTGCTCAAAGTAACTCACTATATAAGCACCAAAAAGAGGTGATAGGTGACTGCAGACAGATCAAGTTTAAGCAGCAGTTAGTAGTGATCAACATGACAGGCAGTGGCCTCTGATCAGCAATTTAGTAAAGAACTGGTAGTTGGAGAAAGGCAAGGGAAAATTAGGCAGAAAGCCTGGCTGATGTTTAGAATGGGTTTGCAAGGACCAAGCTTAGTAGTTGCCTTGTAAAGGTCAGAAGGTGCTGTGCATTGCTGCTGCATGAAATGTGACAGGCAGGAGCAAGCTAAAAACCCTCAAAGGCACATACTTAATCCATAGCATCACTGCTGAAATTAAAACAATACAGATGAACACAAGGCCTCTGGGAGAACAGAACAATACAAGGTACAAAAATAAACCCCAAAAAGAATCAGAATGCCTGGTAAGAAATTCATGGGGGTTCAGTTGGTGACAATACTGAGAAGAGGAGAGAAGAAAGCAAGGATGCAGGTGTTTTAGAACCCAAAGATGAGGGGCAGGTGGGTAAAATTACAGAGATGGAACAAAACGCCGAAACAGGACTGCATGTCTGCTCCCAGCTGAACAGGAGGAATCCTCTGCTACAGGCAGAGTTCCTCTTTTTTTTTTTCCTTTTTTTTTTCTTTTTTTTTTTCCTCATCTTCAATCCTCTTTGACCTGATTAGTGCTTGCCTGCCACTTAAGCATCATGTCAGTGTCCAGCCCAGGGAGTATGCAGCACTGTATTACCAGACCATCACTGTCAGTACAGATTTAGCATCTGATGAATTTCAAGGACAGCAAGGACTGAGGCTAGGGAATTTCAAAAGCTTCAAGAATTCTAACAAAAATATGTTGCTAAATGGATTCACATTCCAAGTGTCCACATCCCCAAAACCATTGCTTTCTAACTGAAACTGATTAAACACAAAGGATTATTTCCATTTCTTAGGTGCAATAAAGATCATAGAATCATAGAATGGTTTGGGTTGAAACAGACTTTAGTGATCACTTAGTTCCAACCCCCTGCCATGGGCAGGGTCACCTCCTGCTAGACCAGACCACATCTGCCACTTCACCAACTGAAGCACCCATATAATCTGTAGCTTATGGGGCTGAATTCCCTACTTGGGGAATTAAAAAAAAGGGAAAATGGTCTAGAAAAAGTGGGGAAAATCTAGCAGCAGAGCTCCAAAGGGCAGCCCTCCATGCAGATGTTACCATTTAGAGGTGATCAGATAAAAGGTACAACAGCCTCTCAAGTTAGTAACACACCATGAGCAATCTGTTCAAATGTTACAGGTTGGCACAGCCATAACCAAACCATTACACACCTTAAATACAATACTGTATTAAAAGTGAGTCCTTTTAATTTTGAGGTTTTACCAGCACACACAACCCTGAGCAGTGAAGCTTAGCCAATCAGTGATGCAAAAGCAAAGCTCTCCTGGGGTGACAGTGCAGAAGCTTGCAGAGGTGCTGCTCAGTTACTAAATACTGAAGTATTTTCCATTAGGTTAACAGGAAGTCTGTCTGTCATAGTGTTTCGTGGGGGGGGTAACCTCTGCTAGAAGGACAGACTGAGGGAGCTGGGATTGTTCAGCCTGGAAAAGAGGAGGCTATGGGGAGACCTAATAGGGGCTTTCCAGTACCTGAAGGAGGCCTACCAGAAGGATGAAGAGAGACTGTTTACAAAGGCCTGCAGTTACAGGTCAAGGGTCAATGGCTTCAAACTACAGAAGAGCAGATTTAGATTGGATGCTAGGAACAGGTTCTTTACCATGAGGATAGTGGAACACTGGAACAGGTTGCCCAGGGAGGTGGTTGTGGCCCCATCCCTGGAGATATTCAAGATGAGGCACCACAGGATTCTGGGCAACCTGATCTAGTTGAGGATGCCCCTGCTGACTGCAGAGGACATTGGACTAGATGACCTTTGGAAGTCCCTTCCAACCCAGAGTAACCTGAGCTACTCTGTATGTGTTAATAAAGAAAGAGTTTAAGACATTCAGACCTGTGTCGCTGGAGGATATTTGTGTCGTAGCCATTCCTTTGGAGTGTCAGCTTTCACATCCCATCCAATAATGACTCCTGAATAACCAAATCTTTTGTGCACTATTACCTGCCCCACACTGAACTGAATATATTCAGGCTTTGGACTGCGAATGTGAGTTGACTCTAATTGAACAAAGACAGAGATACAGCAAGGGTAAGGATTTGATCAAGTATAGTAAGCATTTAAACTTACAGAAGAAAAGTGACAATTACATTAACAGGTGAAGTAAACAAAGGAACAGGTACTTTGGGACTTTCTCCCCCCAGACTTTCACTTTGATATTTGACAAAGCAGCATCCAGCAAGGAAGGCAGTTTTCTGTCTGTATGCCTTTGATACTACACCGGGGTCTTTGCAGAGTTTTGGAAAGCATAAAGAGATACATGTACTGACACTTACTTGAGCCTTACAAGACTTTACATGTGCTAATGATTTTGCTGTCAATTTTGTTTCAGTGTAGGTCACAGAATTATACTTTTCAGTCTCATTGCAGGGAATTGTTTTTTTTCCAAGAGCAGCCTGATCAACTGTTTCTTTTTCCTTTCATGAAATTGATCTAAATCAGTTCTTTTGGATCAAGTAAAAACTACTTCACTGTTTTATCCATCAATACAAAGCAGGCACACTGAGATATATTCAATAAAACAGATGCATACATGTAATGTATCATATTGATGTTGTTACACAACACAGGGGGAAAGTCTTTTACAGTTTTTGCTTTGCTTACTGAACNGGGGGGCTAAAGACTGCCATTTACAAAATAAGCATAGAAATCCACTATGAAATACCTAATAGAAACAACCAATAGCACAAGCAGAATCCAAAAGGGTTGCAAAGACTCCAATACCTGCAAAATAAGAATGGGTTTCTGCTTCAACGTCTCCACTTTTAGCTTTCTTTTCTCCATAGTACCAATTCCTAAAATGTAAAATTAATAACCCAACATTCAAACAGGTTCTTTAGAAACTGAGTTTTAGGATAATTTGCCTTCTTTATCCATTTGTCTGAGTAGAGGAATACTGCAAAGCTTTGCATAGAAAACTTTTCATCATTTGAGACCCAGGTGAGTGCTTTACGTTAAAAACACTTGCCAGGAATACACAAGACAAAGGAATTTGTTCCAACAGGGGGGAAAAAATATAAATCTAATTTCTTTGGATATGTAACTCTACAGTTGGAGTAGAATTTTTATGTCAGAGGAAACCCATTTATTTTATCCAGGTAAGCATATATTATTGTAAACTCTTAACAGTGATTCTTGAGTACCTTTTGGTTAACACTGGTATAGACAAGGTGAGTCTCAGTTTAAGGCTACAGTAAGTAGAGCTTTTTCTTCTGCAGTAGGCTGAATTTGATCTAATTTAGAGGGTGGGAGCTAGAGGAGGACATCTTTAGAATGGGGAAATGGTTTCTGGTTTTCATTGCTATTGTAAAAAAGAGAAAGAGTAAAGAAATAATGAGAAAACTAAACATTTACTGGGAGGGAGCTGTCAAGTATTCCTCCTGCTGGCAATGTAACAGGAGTAGTCTATGAACAGATGTATTTCAGTTAACATTTTCTGTCCTACCAGTCAGTAAACTGTTGGTGCCAAAGAACTCTAGGTTGTCCTAATCTCCTTCCTCTTTTGTGGTGTTTACAACCTTCCCTCTTTTGGTCTTACTCCCCTCACCCAGGCTGCAAGAAAGTACCTTGGAAGAAGATCCCAGAACTGTGCAAACAATGCTAGTTTTCAAAGTCTGGGGTTAGCTCAAATCTGTAGGAAGACTTAAGCTTTACAAATACCTTTTAACAAAGCTAGGAATGGGCAAATATCCTGACCTGTCAGACTACATTGTTGAGAACAGCAGCTAACATAGTAGGTTTGGAATGTCTCAAATGTCCCCATAATTTTAGGATATTGTGACCTACTCATAAGGCACAAGCAGCTCCAACTATATGGAATTAATCAAAGGATCATTTGGCCTTTGAAGGCTTCATCCTTGGATATGCCAGGAGTTTTCCTCAAAGAGACAAAGCAATTTATGGTGAACTTAACACAAGTAGTCTCATTTTCCATTCCCACACCACTCCCCTAGGCTTTTACAGAATCACAGAAGGTTAGGGATTGAAATACCTCAGAAGTCCAACCCCCCTGCCACAGCAGGGTCACCTAGGGCAGATCACACAGGGACACATCCAGGCAGATTTTGGAAGTCTCCAGAGGAGGAGACTCCACAACCTCTCTGGGCAGCCTGTTCCAGTGTTTTGTTTCCTGGGGGCAAAACTAAATCTGAATCTTCCACACTTCAGAGGACTTGACACCCTTGATTACTGTGCATGGATCAATAATAAAAGGATCTCTGGAGAGAGTATTTCAAATGTACCTGAATTCTTTTTTCAGAGTATTTCTAATGTACCTGAATTAAATCTCATAAACAAGCCCTTTAAACAACCTCCCCAACCACATCCAAGCACCAGTTTTCTTAAATTAAAATAGCATCTATATATAAGTGGATCTAATTTTACTTTCTCCAGGTCTAATGATCAATTTTCCTCTACTGTCTAAACCCACAGACTTCCACTCTGTTTTCAAACACTACCACACACAACATGCCTACCCCATCTTGTAGGATCTGATGCTACGAACACATAGCTGCTTACAATCATTACTACTGTTAATCATCCTGACTTCACAAGCAGGTAAGTTTAAAGTAGAAGATGACATATATGGAGTAACTGCCATGATTTACATTTAGTTTCACATGTTTGCATACCATACAAGCACAAGTTTTTCTTCAGTCAAGCAGAAAGTTCCAAATCAGCCTTGATAAGCCAATGAGACATCTCCCCTTTTGTTACTTATTTCCCCACACCTCCAGCATACCTTCATGTTTAAAAGAGAAAGTTATTCTTAAGTGTAGACAGGATTTAAGACCCTACCTTGTCTTCGATAGCCACAGCTTTAGACAATCTGCCCACGCATCCAGGCTCAAGCAAGATTTTGTAAAGCTGCTCCAAGAGGTAATGATCCTTTAGTAGTAAAAGAGCAGCATCACATTGTTTGAAAAAAAAAAAAAAGAATTAAAAAACTATTTTAGATGTTTTGGTTTACAATTAAACTTTAAGGCATCACTTCTGTAGCAAATAGGGGGGAAAATAATTCTGTGGCCAGAAACAAATTCTTCTCAAGATTAATATCGAGATGGCAAATTAATATTCTTGCCATCATCACTTGTATGAATAAACTGCATGTAAATTTTGGAAGCTGTCATTTCCCATGACAAAGTTGCTTTCTGTACTTGGACCATAACAATTGCTAAATTGGATAAGATTCTACAGGCTCAAGTTTTATTTTAGATTAGTGAGCACAAGACATTTGAAAAATGGTGCACAGAATCAAAAGGCTACTAAAAAATAGCCTTACAAAGTGCCTGCATGACTCTAAAAGGTTTTTAATTGACTCAACACCTCAAAACCTGATAGTTGTTTAAGTCTGGGTCTTTACACACAAGGCCAGACTTAGTTCTTTTTTATTCTGCTCTCGTTACTTCAGGTAGTGAGTTCTACACATGATCCACACAACCAATGCAGTACACAGTCTGCACTGTTAAGTCATCAAGACCTCTATTTGCATAGTTCAGCTTCAAGGATTCAACATTAACCAATGTTATTTGGACCTGATGTAGCATTCTCCACTTTGCATCCGGAGATAGGTGCCTCCAACCATGCCAATATTTAACTTCTTAATTCATACACACACCAAAAAAAATCATATACTTATTTAACTCTATGACCGCCCTAAGAAATTTGCTGTGAATGAATTTTGTTGGTTAAAACTCAGTACTGAGTCCATACCATGCAAAAAAAAAAAAAAAATTAAAAATCTATTTCAACAGTAAATATGCAAGCAAATCTATTTTAACAGTAAGTATATGCATGAAAATCTATTTTAACCACAGAATCACAGGATGCTAGAGGTTAGAAGTGACCTCAAGAGATCATCCAGTCCAACCCCATTGCCAAAGGCAGGCCACACAGGAATGCATCCAGGTGGGTTCTGAAAGTCTCCAGAAAAGGAAAATCCACAACTCCTCTGGGCAGCCTGTTCCAGGGCTCCATCACCCTCACTGTAAAGAAGTTTCTCCTCATGTTGAGGTGAAACTTTCTATGTTCCAGTTTGTAACCATTGCTCCTTATTACTGCACACCACTGAAAAGAGATGGGCCTAGCCACTTGACACCCACCCCTCGGATATTTACAGACATTGATCAGATCTCCTCTCAGTCTTCTCAAGACTGAACAGCCCCAAATCTCTCAGTCTCTCTTCATAGGGGAGATGCTGAAATCCCCTAATCACTCGTAAGTAACAACACGTAATGGAAAGTTAGAAATAGTCACTCAACAAACACTTCATTTCCCCCTTTTTCAAAGCACATAACCCACAGTAACATACACTGGAATGTCCAAAAGCAGATGAAGGCACAGTCATGCAATCATGTGGATGGTACACAGATTGCATGTGAAGAAATCAGTGGCTATTATTAAATTTTTGAAGGCCATCAACTAAGTGCAGTCATATTAATCCCCAGAAATGTCTGAGGTGTGATATGAATGTTGTTTTCATGTAGGAATGGTATCCTGGGGTGCATTAGTAAAAATATGTCCAACAGTTCTCCTCCCCTTCTGCTCTGCCCTGATGAGACCACACCTGCAATACTAGGTCCAGTCTGGGGCTCCCCAATTCAAGAGAGACAGGGATATGCTAGAGAGAGTCCAACTAAGAGCTACGAGGATGATTAAGGGATCTGAACATCTCCCCTATGAAGAAAGGCTGAGAGAACTAGGACTGTTTAGTCTGGAGAAGGCTCAGGGGGGGATCTTATTAATGTCTATAAATATTTGAGGGGGTGGATGTCAAGAGGAAGGGGACAGGCTCCTGCTAATAGGACAAGGAGTAATGGATATAAGCTGGAACACAGAAGTTCCACCTCAACATTAAAGTGACGGTGATGGAGCACTGGAACAGGCTGCCCAGAGAGATTATGGAGTCTCCCTCTCTGGAGACTTTTCAAAGCCAGCCTGGATGTGTTCCTGTGTGGCCTGCCTTAGGTGACCCTGCTTTGTGGGGGGGGGTGGACCTGGTGATCTCTGGAGGTCCCCTCCAACCCCTAGTACTCTATGATTCTGTGAGTGGCCACTGTGTCTCACCCATGCTCCAACTTTCCAGGACAAACTGTCACTGGAGATGACAAATAAATAAATGCAGTAGGGAAGGAGAGACTCATAACCTTTCTGTTAACAGGACGCGCTGAGCAGAGTCCGTTCCGTACCACTGGGATATGAAATACTGTGCTGGAAAAGCAGACAGCAGTGCACAGATCTGCAGGGCTGCAGCTGCACTGATGTGAGGCATTCCAACAGGAAGCTTTTCCTGCTCTCTAGTCTGGAAAGAAGAAGAAAAAAAAAAAAAAGGAGAGACAAAATATGTAGCCATCATCTTTGCTAGCTGTGTAGTAGTTTAAAGTTTCCTTCATGTTTTGTTGGTTCACAAGAAAATCTACAACGTGTACACACACAGTTCAGCTGCATCCTAAGCAATAGGTTAAACTGCACTAAATTTGAGGGTACTTGCAAAAAAAGTAATAGAAGACTAAAGCAGACAGCTTCACAAGACAAAACAAAAACCAGGTTTAGAGTTACACAGACATCACTTTCCTCTGGAAATAGAAAAATAAAAGCGGGGGGAGGGAAAGGAGCTGGGAAGTTGTATGGTTGTTCTATTGGCAGTAAAAAGCTGCTCTTGGTGAATTGTGCTGCTTTATCACCTAATTAAGTGTATCAAACTTGCCTGATACTTCAGATTGATGGCCTCAAGAAAAATCTGTTTGGATTCAGCAATTTTTGTGCATGTGCCAAAACTAAGGTTTTTTTCTTCAGGTCAGTGCACAGCATCATACCAAAACACTAACTGCATGTGCCACAGTCGCACCACTGGACTAGAACAGAACCTGACATCCCCATCCACTCCACAGACACCTGCCACACCTTACCAGTGCATTAAGGTATTCATGACTCTTCCCTTCTTCCCTGCTGAATTAAGATATTCATAGAATCATAGAATGGTAAGGTTGGAAGGGACCTCAAGGATCATCCAGTTCCAACCCCCTGCCATAGGCAGGGACACCTCCCACTAGTACAGGTTACTCAAGGCCTCATCCAACCTGGCCTTGAACACCTCCAGGGAGGGAGCATCCATGACCTCCCTGGGCAACCTGTTCCAGTGCCTCACCAAATATTCACCATATTCATCTGAGGAGCACATTTGCTGCCTTTTTACATTTTTTTTTCAAATCAGAGCTAAGACTTCATGAAATCTGAGGCTTGTATCTTTTACACAAGCATGCTCAGGGGGCACAGGTTTGCTGCAGCATTCAGAGTCATCTACATCCACTCTCCATTCTCTCTCATTAGTCTCTTGTCGTGGCTGTTACAGCTGCTACTTACTATAACATTACTCAGCTTGCAAGCACAAAGTGCTCCAGTTGTATCTGAGCTGCATCTAGTTCCTGCTATCCTAACTGGCAGCATAATTTTGGGTTACTGATACGAATACAGTAGATGTGTACATGGGAAGTTAGTTGTGAAATTACCCAGCAAAGCTACTGGAGATCACAAAAGCATTGAATGTACCAGGTTGGAAGGGACCCTCAAAGGTCAACTCGTCCAAGGGACACCTTTAACTAGATCAGGTTGCTCAGAGCCCCGTGAAGCCTGAACTGAAATGTCTCCAAGGATGGGGCCTCCACATCATCCGTGGGCAACCTGTTCCAGTGTTCCACCACCCTCATAGTAAACAGCTTCTTCATTAAAGTCCAACCGAACTCTACCCTGCTCTAGTTTAAAACCAGTACTCCCTGTCCTAGCACTACATGCTCTTATAAACAGTCCCTCTCCAGCCTTCCTGTGGGCCCTCTTCAGGTACTAAAATGCCTCTATAAATAATGCTAAAAGAGACCCAAACGCTATTGTAAGGGGCGCGAAAGCTGCACGTGTGGCCGCAGCCACCACACGCTAGATCTTTCACTTCTGCATTACCTGCTTGAGAGTCACCAGCAAAGAACAGACATCTGTTTTAGACATTAGCAGTAGCTGCACATCTGGAACACCTGTTTACCCATGTGTGTCAGGGGTGGGAGGAGAGGAAGAGTCACACAGCCGTTCAACGNNNNAGAGTCACACAGCCGTTCAACGAAACGACCACCAGCCCCCTGCTGGGCTGGAGAAGCTGGACCGGACCCGCCGGGGAACGCTTTCCCTTTGCCCACAGCGTGTCACAAACCCCGCCGGGCAACTGCTGCCGCTGCGGGTCTTTATCCTGCTTCGAAAGGACGCAAAGGAGGCGGTAGGAGGCGAAGAGACAGCCTGGACCAAGGGTGGAAGCCCACAGAACCGAAATACTTCAGAAAATCTGTCAGAAACGAGCTCTGCCATCACCCCAGCCGACAACCACCTGTGCCCGCCCAGCTGGAAGCCGAGCGCACGGCCGAGCCGCAGCACCCACCGCAGCCCTCGGCCGCTAACTCCGCCACAGAACCCGGGGACCAACGGCACGAAGCCGACCAGCGTCCCGCCGAGAGGCTCCCACGGCCGGGAATTAGCTCCGCCGCCCTCCTGCGCAGCACCGCCGGCCCTCACTCCTCACGCAGGGCGGCAGCAGGTGTGGGCGCTGCTCCCGACCATCCTGTGTCCCGTCCGTCGCCCCCCTCCCCCGACCCTCTCCTCCTTGCCGGCTCCCTGCAGGGCGCAGGCAGCCCCTCACCGGGCCGTGGCCGCACCGCAAGGCACCCGCTCCTCGCAGCTCCGGATAGCAGGTTTCGGACAGGCTGGACTCGGCTCCACGGTTAGCTCGGCTCGGGCCGGGGCTGAGCAGCCAGGTGGGTGGGGCGCGGGCGGCGCTTGCCGGCAGGTAGCGGCCGCTGGGGGCCGGCGGACATCTTGTGCGGCTGAGGGGAACGGCTGAGGGGACAGGGCGGCGCTCGGCCTCGTGCCCTGGAACCGCAGAACACAGTCGTAAGGCAGAATCACAGAACAGTTTCGGTTGGAAAAGACCTTTAAGGCCGTCCAATCCAACCGCCAACCCAGCGCCAGGATACCCACTAAACCATGCCCCAAAAGGCCACGTCTGCGTGGTTTTTAACACCTCCCTGGGCAGCCTGGCCCAGTACCTCACCACTCATTCACAGAATCATAGAATGATTTAGGGTGGAATGGACCTCAAAGATCATCTAGTTGCAACCCACTGCCATAGGCAGGGACACTTCCCACTGGAACAGGTCATGCAAGGACTCATCCAACCTGGTCCTGAAAACCTGATCGAAGATCACATTCTGTGCTTCTGTGCTCCACGACCTCCCTGGGCAACCTGTGCCAGTGTCTCACCACCCTCGCTGTAAAGAACTCCTTCCTAACATCTAGTCTAGATCTCCCCTCTGCCAGTTCAAACCCATTCAAGTAAATATTTTTTTCAAAACCCACCTGGATGCATTCCTGTGTGGCCAGCTTTGCTTGGGCTCAGTGATAGCCAGAGGTCCCTTCCAACCCCTGACATGCTGCGATTCTGTATTTAACAATCTCAATCCCTTTCCAGCCACTAAACAGGATTAAAATGTTGAGTACTTGATTTGCAGTCCTTTACAATGTAGTTGTGTGTTCAGACTGAGCAGTGCCAGCAAAGAACAGCAGTAATAGAGCTTGCACACACCCAGCTCATCACGTCAAGGCAATGGATGAGTAAACTGTTCCAGCTTTGCATCACCTTTCTTAATAAGAATTCACATTTTGAATTAGGTTGCTTGAATACAAGAAAAATACCCTCACTGAATTTCTGCATTGTAGAATGTAAACAAGGAGGTTTCTTTCTAGTGCTTCAGTCATGTTCTAACAGGATTTGTGCATTCAAAGTTAAGAGCTGTTCACAGCCAAATTCAGAGACCTGAGACAAAGCACAGATTAGCAGACCAGTGTAACATTTCACACTAACATTTCACTTGGACTCAGTACCTTCAGGAACATGGCCCTGCAGAAATCTGCTGCTGAGTAAATTGATTACCTGCCCCTGCTCTGCTTTTCTCTTTTTTTCTTCCAACTGCTAAAGTAAAACGGGAGGCAGACAGGTCTGTTTCTGACACATGAAAATAAAGCACAAAGGAAATGTGTATGACTCTTACCAGATTAGAAATAGGATTGGTGACTTCCCTGCCCTGTCCTCCCTTCAGCACACGCAGATTTCAAAGTGCAAGGGAGGATTTGTGAATCCTCACCATGCTCCTGTAAGAGTCACTTAAGCCTGTTGCGGAGATGCAACACAGGATGTCTCCTAGCTAGAAAAACAGTCTGACATTTTGGGCTTACAGCTGCCTGTCCATAACAGTAAAACCAAGCCCCCAAAAAAGTAAGTTTTGCAAGCTCATTTAGCATACAATAATTCAGTTATATGCAATTTAAATTCCAGTCACTGGAGCTGAGTTTAGTTCTCTGGCAGTTGCTTTATTTTCACCTGTGCTTCAAAACAGAAACATGGATTAATTTTTAAAGCTGTTGCCCTTTGCTCATTTGCCTTGGGGAAAAGTGGCACTTTTGTGAAGCTCATTGATTGCTGGAGCAGGGAGGAACACAGGCTTTGGTACAAGAATATTTCAAAAACAGAACGGTCAGCATTGATCCTCATACATAATTTCCTTCATTTAGTGATCTAGCAGCAGTTAATGGTATCAAGAAGGAAATGAAGCATTAGCAGTGGCACAGTCAGCATCCAGCTGTCAGATACCAACATTTCAGTGTCTGTCACTCTCAAGCAAAGTCCCCATTACTACTCAAAGTAAAATAATCACAGGTTTCCAAACCTGTCACATGAGAGTTAGTGTACAACTGTTTGAAGGATTCTGAACAAAAGAGGTACAGTGAAGACTGAGAGGGGATCTAATCAATATTTATATGAGGGCTGTGAGTCAAAAGGATGGGGACCAACTCTTCTCGGTTGTGCCCAGTGATAGGCCAAGGGGCAATGGATGTAAACTACAGCACAGAAGTTCCACCTCAACGTGAGGAAGAACTTCTGTACTGTAAGGGTCACAGAGTACTGGCACAGGCTCCCCAGAGGTTGTGGAGTCTCCTTCTCAGCAGACTTTCAAGACCTATCTGGATGCGTTTCTGTGTGACCTGCACTAGATTCTCTGATCCTGCTCTGGCAGGGGCATTGGACCCAAAGATCTCCAGAGGCCACTTTCAACCTCTAACATCCTGTGATCCTGTGAGCTGTTTCAAGGAATCCAAACAAAAAGGGCACAGCTGGTTATGGGATTCTTCAGTTGCATAGAAACAGATCTTTTCAAAACAACAACAAAGTAAATAATGAGCTGCCTAAGACTACCCACAGGAACACAACTAAAATCCTCACCCTGGGGTGGCTGTTTTTCATGAGGAGCACACCACTGTCACTACACTGAAGATAAACATGCAACAGGGCTACCAGTACTCAGCAACAGAAGTGTCATGTTCAGCATTCTAAAATAGTTCCTCTCCTAGCAGAACTCACACAGATACTTGAGGCAACAGAGACCTTTCCTGATATGCTAAAGCAAGTCTTGCTTTTGCCAGATGCCAGGGTGGACAGGTCTGGAGAGCTACAGGGAACTCGATGTGTTCTGCTGTGATCATTCCTTTGTCCTGTTGCTCAGCAGTGCACACAGCTGCATCTCTGAGTTTCTTTTGTCACTTCTGTGTTTCAGGTGAGGCACATACAGAAGAAAAAAGATAATGTGACAAAGTAAATAGTGCCTGAAATTAAGCAAAATCCACATGCTGAACGAGTAATGAACAGAAAAGCCAGTGAAATCACAGAATGTTGATTGGGGAGGCCAACACTGGAAACTACTCCAGGTGTGGTCTGACCAGGGCAGAGGGCGAGAAGAACCTCCCCAGACCTGCTGGGGACACGTTTTTGGATAAACCTTTCACAACAGCAAATCATCTTCACAGAGTGTGTTTTGGTCACAGTTTTGTCTGTTCCCCCACAGAACACTGAAGAACTAGATACTTGCAATACCACATTCCCCTAACAAGCTGATTTTAGGCTGTTTTGAAGAGCAGCTGTCCTGTAAGACACTTAAATCACTAGATAGAAACACACAGCATTGGGCAGCTTAGAAAAACATGTTTTCTATTTATTTAAAAATAAGTTTGTAGTTACTACATTGCAGTGACAGTAATTCTTACACATACATTCTAGTTTGTATAAAAGGATTCAAAGTAGTATGCATCAAAACTAACATAGAAAGTGTCCACGGAACAGTAAAGAAATTTCCAAATCCATATGTACAAAAAAGAAAGGGCACTGTTATCCTGGTGAGATACTTCAGGTTATAACATGATAATCCAGGTTTCTGGAAGGGAAAAAAAAAAAAAAAAAAAAATCAAACCAAAACAACAAACCAAACCAAAACAAAACCCCCAACCTTGATAAAGAGAATTATAGTTTTCAAAACTGTTACTCATTACATACAACAGATCTGTGTTTCACATAATTCTGTACAAAATAAGCATAATTTTTCATCTGAAAATGTGTCAGTTTCAAAATTAACCTTTCTAGGTAACTTCCAGGAAGGTGAGCTCCATTCTATACATTATTTAAACATGATGACAGAGTTTGATTCCCACCAGATCATTATCCAGTTGTCTGCCACACTTCTGTACTTTTAGTATGGTCCAAAAATGTAACTTCCCTATGGTCTCAGTGATTGGCAAACCACCACACACAGTCCCAAGCACAAACCAGCACAGGTGCCTCACATGGGCACGTGTACCTGGCAGTACTTCTGCTTCTTTTCAGTCCTAATCTGTATGACCTCAAATTCTTTGTTCTTTCAGGGTAGAAACTGATAGCACAGTACTGCCTTCCCTCCCTAACATGTATCATTTGTGTTACTCGAAGTGAATTTCCTGATGTATTTATCTGCATTTAAAAGGATCCAAATGCCTACTTGCCTCACTACCTACACCTCCTATAAACTAAACTTATTCACCTTTATTTTATTGCAGCATATAAGGTTTCTCTCTAGAGTGCTGTGAGGCTGACAGAACCTTGCAGGGTGGGGTGGGGGAGAGGGAAAAAAAAAAAAAGAATAAAATAAAGCTAATCACCTTTTTTTTCCTGCAAATTTCTTTTAATCCTAGGTCTCTTGGTGTTTCCTTCTCTAACACACTGTAAAAATGACACAGTAAATTCCCACATCCAAACTAGCACAGGTGCCAGAGCAGCTAGAGGTTAGCTCTGGTTTAAAATCTTCCTGTCATTTCCCTCCCCACACAGCAGAGAAGTCTCAACCTGGCCACAACCAGGAAGGTCTCAGTAAGCTGTCAGTACCAGATTTGTTATTGGAAACACATTGTCAAGCCTTGGCCAATTCCCTGAAATTTAATCCACTTTCTTTCCTCTGCCTACAAACAAGCACATAGAGAACACCATTTACAGCAGAAAACTAACAGCCCTTTTATTAGTTGAATATCTAAGGTCCCCTTGGAAACCATTCTGTTACAGGGATAAAAAGAAAATATACTATATAGTATTTTACAGTTAAATTGTCTCCACTAGGTAGCAAACAGAAAATGAGCTTTTGCTGTTTCTAGGTGAGGTTTTAAAGCCCTCTACCTTCTGCATCATAGCACTGTTGCAGAGTTGTATTTAAATCCTTGTAACACAACTTACTTTTTTTTGCTTTAAAAGGCAAAACAAAAACCCTTGAAAAACTACTGTGGACAAAATCTACTACGTTAGAGATAGGATAAGGACTCAAGACACATTGCAATTATTGTGGCATGGCTGCATCTTGACTGACCAGCAACATGATAAAATTACCTCAAGCAAGATTCACATGCTTCAACTTAAAGGCAGATGTCAATGAAAGTGAGCTTAAAAACCTCTAACTTCCAAACTCTACCACGCAAGTACAGGGTGAAAGGGTCCCATCCAGTTCAGCCTATTGCTTTTATAGAACCAGTCAACCATTTAAGATGTGCCTACATTCAAATTACACGCTACAGCATTTACTTGTAGTCCTTGATCCAACAAATGTGAGCAAAAAAGGTTTAACAATGTGGTGTAAGAACTGTAACAAGCCTGAAGTTACTGAATGGACAGACTATTTTTTGTGTTGTATGTCATCTTTTCTTTTTTTTTTTTTTTTTCCCCTAAGATAAAAGCCTCTGGCACAGAATCAGAATTGGTACTTGAAAAATATTTGTACAGCAATACAGTGAGTAAGTTGTCTCTACGCTACAAATTTTTTTTAATAGATATTAATATGTCCTACGTGCTGCATCAGGGTCCTTTATCAATTCATAATTTTACAAATATTAAGCCATAGTAATATTTAACTCAACCAACTCAATCTTACAAGTCTATCAACAGTGATCACATGTACAAAGCAGACACTGTACAAATAAACATCTGTAAATCTGTATCACAGCAGTCTCATCACTTGGAGGAAGACATTTCTCTGTAATGTTGTATCACTGGTCGCTGCCGAGTGACAAAGAGCTCTAGTTCAGTATCGACAACAGTGAACGCTATAGAGGGAAGGGTTCGGTTCAGGTCCTGCAAAACACACTATCAACAGAAACCCAACGGCTGCAGAGCAGTGAGGTGTGTAGGCACAGGCACAGTGATTGCTGTCAGACAGGCAGAGCACACCAGCATCGCCAACAGAAGTCACTTCCTCACGAGCAGCTAGAGAACCATTACTGAGATAGCACTCAGTGGTAAACACCAGCTGCAATGTTCCCCAGCACGGAGCAGGAATACCAGAACAGTATCTCCACATCCATGTGAAACGTAAATGAATTGAACGGATAAAACTGCACTAACTGCTGCCAGCTCTGTCGTACCGTCTGCGTGCCTCTGACTGGGAGCCTGCTATTTACAACGCAGACGTGAAACCAGCGCCCGAGTCTCTGACACTCCGCTTCCTGAGCCAGCTGCTGGGGAGTGGAGGTGGAATGACAGAACGTGCGTGTCACCGTAGTTCTTCCATTGCTTCAGAACACTGACCTACAGTTTATTGCTCACATTAAAAATCAAACAACTTAAAAGCTCTGTAATCAAAAGCTCTTTTTCTGTGTCCATACAGTATATCACGACAACCTCAAACATGACATTATTCCACAGTCTGATGGTGACTAAAGTCTCATAAATAAAGTTGTCAACCTAGTGAAACTAAAATTACAAAAATATAGAACTTTTAAATAAATCTGGTATTAATTCCTAATTTTTTTTTTTAAAGTGTTGCCTCTATAAAAAAATTTGACCCAAATTATCTATACAGTTTATTTTTAACAGGAAAAACAGGAGTTTAATATGAATTAAAAAAAAAAAAAAATCACTGGCTAAAGTCACCAATGTTAGCGAGTGGGAAGCAGTACCCATGTTCTGCAGGTAAGGCCTTTTCTATTCTCAAACTAAATGTACAATTTCCTACCTGCTGTTAAGGGAACAGCATTATTTCAGTCTCCAAAAACTTACATACAAGGTATTTTTGATATATAAATATATACAGAAACATGCCATAGAAAACATTATTACAAATGCAGTAAATACAGAAGTTGGGATGGTAGATATAATCTATTTCATATATTACAATGCAGATAACATCAGGAAATTACACATTTATTTTTTTCTCAAATGATTGCCTTCATCAGTGAGATTTGACAAAAGGAACAAGGAAGAATCCATTAGCTCTGAATTCTGAAGCTGTACTGAAAACTGCACGACCATAGCTTGTTCTGGTACCACGTTTAGTGACTTCATTTTAATTGAATGACAAAGTAGGTGTCAGGAAAAAAACCCCACAATAAATACACCAAATGAAATGCAAATTAATCCTTGCTACCCAGATTCATATCTGTAACAGGTCAAAGAGGATCTGGAAAACATTTTACTCTGGTTTTTTTTGGTAGCAAAATGCATAATGAACTACCCCAAACTAGGTATGGTGGACACTAATTTGCTATCCACAGTAGCATACTTCTGTTTGTGGTAGATACCAATGTTCAGAGGTACCTGGACTGAGGTTTCCTTTCAGGTTTATTTTTTCAACTAAATTAGGGTCACACACACACAAAAAATAAACCCCAAACAATACAGAAAAAAAAAATTGAAACTTTTCACACTCCCCAAACCATGCAGGAACCAGAAAATTGTGGTTACATTTTTGTACCATACCAGACCTCAGATAATATGGCTGCTACTGTATTTCCCAACCCCCACCCCTTAAAACGGGACAATTCTTTGATGTGATAGAAAATGGTATTAAAGTTTGTTTTGTAAAGGTATAAAACAACTAAATGTACCATAAAGAAATAAATAACTGCTTTTCTTTTCCAGAGCAGTACATAGAACAATACATTCCCCTAAGTCATATAGTTATCATTTACAATAGACAACTTAACTTTACTAAGGATGCAAGAAATAATAGAATACAAGGCACAATCATTAAATGGAACTTTGTTTTTCTTTAGGGTGTATATTGACTTATGTCAGCGTGAGATACCATAAAAAGTGCAGAAATAACACAATGTGCAATGAGACCACTGTAGAAAACATGATTGCATAAAAAGTGATTTGGCCTTTTATAACCTTAATCATTGAGAATAACCAATCTTCCCCTCAAAATTAAAAGTAGGAAGCATGACCTTTTAAAATTTCAATTCTAGTGCTAAAAAAAAAAACCCAAAACCCAAAAAAAACCAAACCACACCTGGAAAAAATGTATACCTGGGTAAATATTTTCTAGGTATGTGTTTGTGCATATATTGATATGCACAAACACCCTCTCTCTTTTCTTTGTAGTCATTTGAGCCTCTTCAGCACGTCTCAAGTTGTAGAAGCAACGATCTGGATCAGAAAGTAAACATCCTAATTCCAAATACCTGTCTGTAATTTCCTTGAATCCTTTAACCAATTGTACACCATCTATAACATCTCTGTCAAAAGGACCCCCACCAGTGCATTATTTTCTGCCAAAAGTACGGAAAAAAAGGAATACATTTCAGAACAATGTTAACAACTGACTGTTTAAAGACACAGCTTTTATCACTGCAAATGGGATGCTGGACTGACACTCCAAAAGGGAAAAAAAAAAACAAAAGAAAAGGCTTTCCACTGCACTGATTCTCAGTCTTTGGCACAATAAACAGAGATTTAGTGATTGATACAAGAATCAAGGTCTGAAAAATTAGACATTAGTCAAGCTTTTTCCAATGTGGAGATATATATATATATATATATATATTTGTGATTACATTTTTGCTATGTTTGGCAGAACTTGGATAAACCAACAGCCTGTGCCAGGCTTCTTTTGCAGGTGAATGTTCCATCACAACTGAAATTTGACATTTTCCAGATTAGCAAAGTTTGGTATTTTTGTGTTTAAGTAGAAACAGAAGTGAATTTACTGCCACTTTTTCCCACCCCCAACCCCTCAAATCTGCTTGCCTAAGCCACTTGACTTCACAACCAATGAGTAAAGTACCTTGCCTGGTCAAAAACAGACTTCTGTTTTCAAGTTTGTGGCATCGAAGGTTTTACCACCAGAGCACTACTCCAGCAGAGTAGATCCCAACTCTGTAGGCCAGTCGGAAATCGCTTCAATTTTTTTGTCAACTGTGACTGAAAGGACCATTGAAACACACAACCTATCTGGAGGGCAATAAATAGCAAAAGTTTAAAATATATATTTCTCTCAAAGAATGTTCTTTTCAGTTTGTGGGGTGGTTTTTTGTTTGCTTTTGCTAACTTTTTCTCCCCAAATCAGAACATACTCTTCTAACTCATAATAGCAGCAGGGAAGCAGAAAGTCTGTTCTGCTGTTCCTTAACTGTACCTGCTTTGTAGCATTCTAAAGTAAAACCCTTGGTAAAAATTACCAACCAATTAAATTAGCTTTTGCCTTTTCAGTCAACTTTCGGACTCTGCCTCTGCTAGACGTTCCAAAAGTTAAGGAGGTGTCTTCAAACAATAGCTGCCTTTGCTCTTCCTCAGAGTCATCTTCATTATAAAAGGCTGTCCTCCTACCCTGATTTCTAGTTCTCATGTGAGGTTCAGAATCTTTAAGCTCTTCAGACCCTTCCTCCATAGGCTCAACTATCTTTTTCCTCCTGCTTCTTGTCTGCATTTTAACATTTGCAGGAACTAAGAGGTCCGAGCCTGGCTGATGGGTCTTGATCTTCCTTTTTGGCTTTCTACCCCCACGGCCTTTTTTTTGTAACAAGTCTTCCTTCATATTATTTTCAGAAAGAGAATTGCATGCAGTAGAAGCAGAGGCTTCTTCTGGTATATCCCTTGGAGTCTGGATCGTATTTTGCTCTGCAACCTTTTGCTGTTCCACAATCTGCAGCTTTTTTGGTTTTCTGCCTCTTTTCTTGTGCACCACTTCACAGCTACTGTTATTAGTCTCCACCTTCGGTTTCCGTCCCGAACCTCTTTTCACTGGAGGTTTTGAAGGTTGTCCTCCATGTCCATTGACCTGAACGCTTCCCGATGCCAAGGCATTATTCTTGCACTCTGCTGTCGAGAAAGGAGAGCACTCTGTTACCCAGCAGCTTTGCATTTACATTCACTTTCACACCGCCTTAATAGAGCTCTTACTAAAATATCTGAATGGATCCACAGTGATTGCCAATCTGTCAAAACCCAAGAAACCCAAAATGGAGCTTACACAGCTTCGTGCCAGTGTGCAAAACGACTAATTTCTAGTTGGGTTTAGCTCAAGGTAGCTTGAAGAAGAAGATGATGATAAAAAAAGAGGTAGGGAGGAACAGCTCAAGTGTTTTTCTTGGCTGATACACCACCAGGGGACAAGAACTCCTACTTGTTATCTGCAACAGCAGAAAGCTGCTCAAGAAGCATTGCTGCAAGCATTAGGAATGCTTCCCAGCAGGTCATCTCTGGAGAAATGAGAATGTTTCTTCCAGCCTCAAGAAGCAACCTTTATAACCAGTTCATTAGACTAGCATTACTTTGACAGTAAGGAAGAGAGTAGAAACATGGGAGACTAGCAAAAAAAACCCACAAGTATGCAATTTGCTCAGATTTCCCACATTAACACTCAGAGAAGGTATTAGCTTGGACACTTTTACAGGCTATGAATTTTTCTTAGGGGAGCACTACTGAACTTTCTCAGTGAGGCATACCACAAGACCTCTTATGGAGATGCTACAATACCACAGCCCTTGCTTAAAACGTGACCAGGAACATACTTAGAGCCAGTGGCATAGTTCAGCCAGTTCTTTGATGAAACATCCCAAACACAGCTCTTGCTGCACTGAAATGTGCTCTATATTGTGCACCAAAATCATGGGCCTCTGACGTCATGTGAGTGGGTGTGCATGGGAGAAAGGGTCACACCAACAAGCAGATACTTCTGACGTGACCAAACATCCAGAAGCTGCTTTTTCAGAAGCAGAGAGGAGTTAAGATAAAAACAGATAATCCTCAAGGAGTGGAGGACTACAAGGAATAACCAGGTTAATTAGGTGGGGCCCAATTTGCAGTTTCTGTGTCTGCAGAGACTAGATGCTTAGTGGATCTAGCTGCTTCACATGAGCTTCATAACAGTTTAAACAAAATAGTTCCTTCGTAAACAGGAAAGCTTCCATGACTAGGGAATCTTATTTCAGTCTCGGCAGCAGCCCTGAGTTTTAAGGTATCCAGATATCAAATGACCAAGTTCAGCCCAATGACTGCATGAAACTGGGTCAAATCAACCTGTACAAATGTACTAAGCAGAGGCTGTTAGCACTGCAGACTTCTGGTTTGCTTTGGCAAAAAGCATGAAAGAACTAGGGCTGCTGGAACACTCTTGATAGTTACGCTCGTGGCTCTGGAGTGTGCCACTACACTCAGTGTTATTGACCAAAGCTACATCAGTTTTATTAGTTTAAAATCCACAGGGTTCAAAATGTAAGCCAGTAGAAGACTGCTTTGGAGTCTGGGAACTCCTAACATGCCTCTTCCAAGAACTGAAACAAAGGTAAAAATGTGTCAACGTAGCAAAATTGGCTAGACACAGTTTCTGCACCATGGAAAAGGTAGTTAACACCAAGCTGATTTATCAAGAAGGAAACTGACTGTGGCTGACTTGTTGCACTAGACTTGCCTATTGTGCTAAATCATGGTAGTACCCCCAAATTATCAGAATCACAGTACACCATCACAGCCACTGCATCAGAAACTTGGGGGCAGAGGTTCCAAAGAAACTGCCTACCTTGTTGATTAACAGTGGAAGATTTTACTTTGCGCTTGATCTGCTTCTCTTTCTCAGGATTTTCTTTTGTGGAGTTATTCCTAGTACTGGGACTCAAATCAGACTGACTGGGGATTGATACAATGTTCTGGTTCTTGGAATGTTTGGTTGAGTTCTCCAGGACTGGAAGGACAAAAGAAAAAAAAAAAAAAAGATTCAAGTTAAGTAGTTGATACTGTACCTGTCTGGAAAGGAAGTCATGTTCTTCTACTGATAGTTTGAGACAGTGATCTATAAGTGAGAAAGCTTCCTAGATAAAAACAACAGAGCCCCCCTTGTTCAGTTTGCCACTGAAGAACCTCTGCTGAAGAACCCCCAGCAGTCTGAGCATGATACCAGTCTTAACCAGGAAAAATACATCAGATTTCCTAAAAGCAAGTTTTGGTTAAAGCTATTCACAGCTGAAAAAAAAAAAAAAGAAAAAAGAAATCAAAAAGCAACTTGCCTGACTTTCCTGACCCTGCAGGAGTATTAGGCTTTGTGATTAAAGGCTTTATTGTCAAAGGCTTTGCTCCTGAAGAAGTTGATGGTTGCTCTGTAACAGCCATATCTGTTACCCCCCTATTGCTTCTAGTCCGCACCAGGGAAGAGGTCTCAGCTGCTTTCCCGTTCATCTGAGGTGGAGCATGTCTCAGTGCCGTTGACCGTGCAGGTGCAGAAGATGAATAGGTGGCAGAAGTTTCTGCTTTCAGCTGAGGTTTAATTAATCTCCTCTTCCTTTCAGGGCTGCAAAAAGGAGTAACAATTTGTATCCTGGAGGACCACTTTTGTATTTTACAGGAATAAATAAAATTAAATGCTAGTGTCTGAGACTGTGGGAATTAAAAAATTGTCTCTGTATGAAGAATGTTAAGAAGATGACATTTACTGTGGAAACTCATGTAGTTGTGAGCCTCTGAGAAGTGAATCTTTACAATAAATGCTCTATGTGACCAAGCACGATGCCATCACTATCCTCACCATGCTCTTTTACTGTACATGTTTAGCAGTTATTTGAATTTTAAGCACTTACACTAGGATAGCTCTAAGTAAAGTTTAAAACTCTTCCACATCATAGGGCCTTGCATGTGCATGTCAAAGCTACCATTCTGCAATATAGGGAATAGCAAAGGAAGCATTAAGAAAAAACAAACAACCAAAAACCAACAAACCCACAGACACACTGAGTTCTGCTGTTTGTCAAACACGGGCAGCAGTTCATGACTCCTGCAAAGGAATTAACATACCTGGATGCAACACTACTGGAAACTGAGCTGCTTCTACTTCTTTTTTTCCTTCTTTTCTTTATGGTATTTCTTTTGTGGAAGCGCAGGGCAGATTTGTAGTCTGATAAAATAGAGCTGATGTGCTCTTCAAAGAAAGCAGAAAGGCGCAAACTCATGCTGTAGATCTGAAAGCGGAAGGCCAGTAAAAAAGCCATGTTTTATAGTCTTCCCAAGCATCGTTTTACTGACTTGTCATTAAACAATAGCTAGCAAAGAAAACTGATTAATATGGAAATGCCTTCAGAAAGTTTACAGTCTGTTTCAACAGATTTGCACTAACACATGTGTGGGTTTGCTTTAATCACTTACATGGCTTGTAAAGTGTTACTTACAACTGAAGACCACACACAGAAGGAAACATTAGAAAATCCACCTTTCCTCAGCAGTCCCTTCTCAACTGCCTTTCCAGAATGCAGCCTTTCTAGCTTCAGCAGAAACCACAGAGAGATCCTTACTGCAATTGTACTGTGTCATACCTAGGGTCAAGAAATCTTATTTTCTTCTGTACTAAGTTGCATTCTTATATCCCATAATTGACCATTCCTCTTATGGATGAATTGATAGTATCAGTGAGTTGGTTGTACTTGGTACAGTAAGTGTATTAGAATTATGTAGCTCCCCGTTTCCTCCTTAACCCTGATGATTTACAGAGACATCCCCCCCGCCCCTTTCAAGTTCCACGTAGGTAACAATTAATTGTCCCACCACATTTGCTATTAATTCTAGAAGCAAAACACACAGAAGTGAACTATCTTTCCAGATATTGTAAGAGTGGACAGGGCACTTTCCTAGAATACTAAGCCTACCTTAGAATACTAAGCCTACCTAATGACACACCAGACAAACTATCCAAGTGACAGACTCTACATGCACCACTGGAAACCACAGCCAAAGAAATTTAATGAGAAAATCCATTAAGTATTATATAAAAATGTATACCTAATGTCCCAAGGAAAAGAACAGCTGCCAGGTTTAGTTTTACTCCTCAAGTAAGCATCAGTATTGTAGATTAAGAAATAGCACTGAATGACAAGTCAAAGTGAAAAAAACCATCATCTTTCAACAACTGTTGTGTGCACAAAGAGCACACAGTTTCTGGAATATTAAAATTTTTCAAATCAGAACCTTGCACCTTTATGTAAAATAAAAAAGAGCTATAAGCTTACTACTATAACAGTCTGTTTTGAAGTATCATGAGAAAATAACAACACATCAGAAGAATCTGTGTGGTCATACAGACATAAGATGTCAAACACTCACCTGTCTAGGTTGAAGGAGATCAAGAAAAGAAAGAAAAAAACACAGAAGAATTCAGACCTGCTCGGAAGGCCCTGCCCTTTGATGCAACAGAGACAAGAGTGATTTCTAGGTGCCCCAAACAGTGAGTGGGACTACCTGTTACTAACCAAAGAGATCAATCACTGATCAGTCCCCTTCTTGCAGGTGACCTACTACAGGAGTTGTCCCTGCATTTTAAGACAATGAAGTCTTGGTGATTAATCTTCTATTTATAACAGCCAACCGTAAAAGCTATTATTAATTCTAGTCTAACACCTAATGCACTTCAGGAGAAGAAAAGCTACACAGAAGCCTTGAGCATGTATAAGCACACATTAATAACTTTGACTGCTAACAGTTACTGCACCTTTAAGTGCAAGAAAGAATTAACTCTACTATGGGCAGGGCATTTCAGTACCAGCTCAGTAAGAATGGCTTTGTAGGCTCATGCTTTATGTAAACAGCTGTTTCACAGATATCCTAAGTACTTCCTTATAATCTCACTGCACACTGGTGAACAACACAGAATTTCATTATACTCTGCTCTCTATATATGGATATTTCAGTCTGGGGCTCTGTGTGCATGCCTCTCAAAAATCTATTTTCTTCTTCAAAATACCACTCACTACTGTAGTCACAATCATGCTTCTACATATCTTTCCTTCAATGTGGCTCTCCCTTTAGCTCCACTTTCCAATACTTCTGAAACACGTCTGCAGAACATCAGAACTTAAGGCATTTAAAGTGCATACATTCCTTTCTTTTAAAATATAAAGCTGTAATATGTTTTGAGATAAGAAACAATTAAACTCATTGTTATAATTGTTAAAGAGAAGATCGAGTCTTACCCTTGATCTTTTACTTGGTGTATAAGCCTTGGAATTGCTGAAAATAAGTCTCACATCTTTACATAACTCCATTGGTGACTCATAGTTGCCAGCTTCCAGTGTTTCTCTAACAGTAGCAAAATCCATAGGAGTATCAATAATATCTCTATAATCCTGTGAAGAAATAGCAAAGTATTACATTTTTCCCCCTTGCAAGTCTTAATGTATAATTTTATTGAGGATGCATTTGATAAACCTGTTTAAACCAAATGTCCTCTTTAAATGGATATGATAAAGATGACAGCTAAAGACATTTTGCTCCTTTCAAATCATATACCACACAACTCCCCACAAAGGTACTCAGCAGGACTGACGTTAAAGGTTATCTGATTGAATTCATTTTGTCAACAGATTTACTGAAATACCAAGCTCAAAATTCTTTGTCCTAAGGGTTGTATTACTGACCACACTGCCACAAAGCTAAGTGTGCTATGAAAGTGTGACTACACAAAGCTTCCTGGGTGAGTTAACAGTTCCAACTCTGTACTAAGCTTAACACTGTTTTTTACATATTAGCTTTAAAATACGAAGTTTTAGTATTTTAATCTAATTAGAGGCTAAGCACATCCCTGGTGAAACCTGAGCAGTTTCTCAAATGGAGACCAGAACAATTTAGGAAAAGTACTGTTAATGAAAACTCCACAGGCTGCAACAGGACCCTGTTCAGACCACTGATGTAACTGCCTTTTTTTAGGCTATAGATGCAAGAAAGGAATGAGAGGATTCCGTATGATAAAAACGCTTAAATAACAAAAGTAACCAAAAAGTTAACTTAATCCATTCAAGCAAATAGAACCAGCTTCTGAATGCTGAGCAGGTTTGTGTCACCAGGGAGCAGTGTTTCATGCCCAAGCCTATCAAGGTGCTCTCAATCAGCTCATCTCAGCATCTCAAGGAGCCACTTTCGGTTGGCCATGGCATAAAGTTTAAGTTCTTCAAAAATAACAGTCCAAATGGCTTTAGAAGTGTCAAGAGAGACTTAGGAGTGATTTCCTAAAGAGAAGCATTTCTCTAATTGGGATGATTAATTTTCCCCAAGTTAATCACCTTACAGTGATATTTTCAAGAAAAACTTAAGATAAGCTAGGAGGAGAGCATGTAAAACCTTTGCTTTGTTGCCTAAAAGGCTAAAAGAGATCCAAGGCAACCAGAATTTCGTGTTAAAATATTCTGTAGTTACAGATGGCTGCTCACGGCTATCTGAACTCCACTGCAATCACTCAGGCAGAAAATGAAAATTGGGAGAGTCATTGTTACTGCAGTTCTTCACTGAATACCTTTTGTGCATCAACCGCAGATGACTGATATACAAATTACTTCTAGCTTTTATACTTCTGAAATGAAAAAAAGAAGCTAAAAAATTATCCATGACAACACTTGTCACAGGCAATGATCAAACATATGCACTTTCCTCTCAGAAAAGATGCATCTTAATTTTAAAAGCTGTAATTTACTTAACAACATCAGCATCCCTAAAGATAGAACAATTTGCAAGTACTTGAGAGCAGAGAAGCACCATTTCTTTCAAAATTACTTTAAAAAGACAATAAACATTATTATGAGGTAACAGCCAAGCACTGCAAACAATGTCTGTCAATAGAGCTGCCTGAAGTTGCAATTAGAGGAGCTGGAAAAATGGTCACAGCTGGGGAAAAACCTCAACCCAGCACTTAACAGCTGCATTGTAACCAACCCTCCTGATCCAAACTACTCACTGGATATTCCAGGAGATCCACTGGCTGTCGAAACGGCTCAGAGTCTTCACACTGAAAAATGAGATTCAGCAGCTCCTGGCATTGCTTCTTCCATGACTGAATGTCATACGACTGAGCTCTGTTACGCAGCCGCCGCTTCGGCTGATGATCCTGCAATGGCAACGTTGTCTGGTAGCTATTAAATACATCAGTTGTTCTTACAAAATCTAATGGAAAAGGTACCCTGCAGGATATCAGTTCTAATTAATAAGTTTGTGACACGTAGCAGCATAGACAGAAATGCTTTTGCAGCATGGGCAACATGTCTCTAAGTTTAAAACTTCCCAAAAGTCAATGTTACACAATGATAAAATAATTTGCTTGAGTTTTACAAATGCATTTCTGAATACTTAAGCACTATAAATCATTAACAAATAAAAATTGAAGTATTTTACCTTTCTTTTTCTAGTGGAAGTTCCTGGCACATTTGTATCTTTCTCTTCTTCCTTTGAGCAAGATAATGAGTCGCATAAAAAGGTTAAAAAATATAAGCATATATGAGTAGGTGAATACTTTTAGAATCTGAATCTTTACAGTCCTGTTCCTGTCCCTCTGGGAAACATTTCATGTGACTATCAGTTTTAAAATCATAGAATGCTTTGGGTCGGAAGGGACCTCCAAAGGTCATCTAGTCCAATCACCATGCAGTGAGCAGGGACATCAGGTTGGTCAGAGCCTTCTTGAGCGTGACCTTGAATATTTCCAGGGATGGGGCCTTAACTACCTGCCTGGGCAACCTGTTCCAGTGTCCCACCAATTTCAACAATATCTCGGAATTCTTAGCAGCGTATAAATTTCACAGCAGACTATTAAAGCTCTCAGCACTAAAGGAGAAAAGGTCTGATTTTCACCTAGTTCCCCAGATGATGAAAAGAAATATTTCACTTACAGGAAAGTATATCCCACTCCCTTACAGTGACTGAAAACAGTACATCTGTATCCAGGAGGATAGAAAGAGTGGTTCTAATTCTCCAGTCTATGAATGCCAACATCTACGACACAACAACTTACCTCATCAGAGTCAGACAAAACTTTCTTCTTCATTGCATTGTATAATGGAATTACATCATAGCAGCTCTGGTCTCTGTGTGAAAAGGAACATATACTATCATTTCTTTTCCATCTTCACCTATAGAATCATCTGTCTTTTGCCTAGGTTGAGGAAAATTTTTACGCACCCATTTCTAAATAATATGCTATTTAGTGCTACATGAATACTAAGAGGACTGTAGCTGTAAGAAAAGCAAATCTTCTGCCCCAAAATACTGTAAAATATTTGCACTCTGTATAATGTAGATCACTTAAGTGTCAATGTTTTAAATTTGGGAATCATGATAGTTTTCCATGCGTTTATTATTAGCATTAGAAAAACTGAATCCCAAGAATCTAAAAGGTTTTGGGGTCATCTAGCTTTGTAAGAAACACTACAGTGGATGTAGTGTACAAAAGTGCAATTTAAAACCTTAGCATCCTTGATGTCAGACATTTGAAATGTAAATGGTTTATTTGTGTAAGGACTAACAGTGTTATTGTTCTTGCCTGCATAATTAAATCAGAAAAGCAAACAGTGATTTTCAATTCTTGTATAACAGAGCAAGCTCCTGAACTAAAAGGAGGTCCCCAAAGTTGTTTTACTGTGTAGCAATACAAAACAGCAGAAAAAAAAGGAGCAAGCATTCTGCACAGGAATAATAAGCTGGAATACAGGCTACAATGAACAGTTTGGGGAGAAGGTGAAAAACCAAACCAGGCAAGCAACACCTTCCCCATCCTCCCGATTTGCTGTTTTTTAAGACAACTTAGCTACCTTAGAGAAAAAGCCTTAGAGTCTCAAAAGGATATAGAAATTTTACTCATTAGAGTCCCAAAGTTTGTCTTACATGGCCTAGGCCTTTTACCCTACAGTTAGATTTGTTTTTTTTAAAAAGCCTGAGCTTTATATGTATTGCTACTTCACTTAAATGAGTCTATTAATAGACAAGCTATAGGCCATTATTAAATAAGCATATTCATGTGTTGCACTAATTTAGTTGAGCTAATTAAAAGCACAGACTTTGAAAAACCCTGAGCTGCTTAATTCATCAAAAAAAAAACCCATGCAGGACAAAAATGTTGAACAAAATCAATAACAGAGAAGCCCTTTAGATACATAACTGTTACTAGGAGTGTATTTCACAAAAACTTTTGATCTCTTAAGCAGTTAAGTACTTTTCACTCTCCAGCCAGTATCACAACTAATAGACACTGGAAATACCAAAGATTTATGTATAGAGTCAATGTCCTAGATTTACAAATGCCTTGTGCAGCTGAAATGGTTTTAAGAACACAAAAAATGAAGAACATTCTGTTTAACAGTGAGAAACAAAATCACTAACAATGTTATTATTTTGGTAATCAAGTATCCTGCTGTTCTACAAGGAGAGAACAGCGTTCACTGTGAACAAGCAAATCAAGACAGTGGACAACTTAGTAAGCTCTCCTTACAAACTTGAGGTCTGCAGATGTGTCAACTGACTGAGAGTCTAGAACATTTTGTCACCAAGTTTTTCTGCAGACAAGACCATTTGAAAGACAACTACTATATCTGTCAACTACAAAGCCTCCAATTTTTATTTTGCATATCAATTACTATTTTTATTCATAGCATGAATTGCAAAGACTAGAATTAAATGCCCTCAGTTATGTTAACATAAGCAGTACTCGAACTCAAAATTAGAACTCCTAACTTACCTATAAATACATCTTTCAATCCATGAAAATATTCAGCTCCATTTTTATAATGCAGCAGAAAAGTCTCTTGAAATAAAATGTGACACCAATCTATGCCAATCAACACACAATAAAACTTCATCTTGTTTTGCAAACTTTGGTATTCTCTGCCAAGAGAAATTTTATTCTTCTCTGCCCCAACAAGCAAAAACCAGGCTTATTCAAGCTGAAAAATTATCACAGAACCACAGACTGTTAGGGGTTGGAAGTGACCTCAAAAGGTCATGCAGTTCAACCCCCCTGCCAGAGCAGGATCACGTATACCAGATCACACAGGAACGTGTCCAGGCAGGTCTTGAATATCCCCAGAGAAGGAGACTCCACGACCCCCCTGCCAGCCTGTACCAGTGTTCTGTCATCTTCACAAGGAAAAACATCTTCCTCGTGTTTCCATGGAACTTCCTCTGGCTCAACTTCCACTCACTGCCCCTTGTCCTGTCACTGGGCAGCACCAAGCAGAGCCTGACTGCTTCCTCTTGGTACTCACCCTTTACATGTTTACATTAATGGGGTCAGCCGTAAGTCTCCTCCTCTCCAAGCTAAACGTACCCAAGTCCCTCAGTCTCTCCTCTTAAGGAAGATGTTACACTCTCTTAATCATCTTTGTGGCTCTGGGCCAGACTCTTTCAAGTGGTTCCCTGAGGTCCTTCTTGAACTGAAAGGTCCAGAACTGGAAATGATAGTTGAGATGGAGCCTCACCAGGGCAGAGTAGAGGGGGAGGAGAACCTCTTTTGACCTACCAACCACACTTAAAATTCAAATGTGAAAAGACTAATTACTTTGGAAAGATATAGGAATAACGACAGACCTACAAAATAACTCACTTTATGAAGTGTAGTAGGAGATCTGTGACAAACTTGGCAGATTTGACAATAGGGCTTCCAGGTTCATTAAACGTGCGAGTGTTGTGTTCTATGTATCGGACTTCCCACATTAAGGAGGAAAGGCGCCTGCATAGGGAGGGGAAGGAAAGGAGAAAAAAGAAAAGACATATTTCATATCTAGCAATGTATATGAAACAGGAGAAAGAGTCTTATCTCCAACTTCCAATTTATGATCTCATTCGTTTTTTTCTTTTACATTAATCAAAACTGAGCACACTTTGATACATTGCCCTGTGTGACCAGCAGAAGGCAGCTTGCTCAGGTTTCCTGCACTGATTTGCACAAATGGCTTTAAGAATATATTTGACATTCTTCAAGAAAATTTAGCTGTGGTGCTTCAGCTTTTACTACATCTTTCTAATACACAAAATCCATGCTGTATCACCTCTTAAGTCACAGATAACGATTAACAAAACATCAATAATTATTACAAGTATACATTTTTCTGACAATGATCGCACTTCCTCACACAGCTTTGATTTAATGAGCTATAGAATAACCACATAATGAAAAATGATGCAGAAAGACAAAAATAACTGAAAAAAATCCATCCAAATCTAAAAAAAAAAAAAAAAGGCACAATAAAAAGGGAAATATATTTTATGTCAAATAAAAACTGACAGCCCAGAAATTACAAAAATATAGAATCTTCTATTTTCGTAGTAGCTAAACACGATGAAAAGAAATGCTGCACAAGTGTTCTGCAGAGCAAAGCAGAGGATCATTTCACATGTTTAGCCCAGCATAATATTTATGGGTCCAGCATTTAGTTCCACACAATGCCAGTAGTGACTGGATTTTTTTTTTTCCCCTGTTTACATTTGCATATTTAAAAGCATAGAGGCAGGCTAAGACTCCCAGTTCAGAAGACAAAAAATAAAATAAAATAAAATCACGTTTTAAGGAAAGCTTTGTGAAAGGTTAAAATCACAAGTGACTTGAACAATCATTCCTGCAGAGGTAAAGAAAAGAATGTGCCTGGAAAGCACAACACAAGGTGGCTGTTTGTTACCTAAGCAGGTCTTGGCAATACTACAAACTAGTAACACCTGATTTACTGAAGAAGTCATCCTGACTGGCAGCAGTAACTGCTCATTCTTTTGACAACAGAAACAAAATCCAGCAGGAAGCCCTTGCCAGCTCTGATTGCAAAGAGGTACATTAAAGTGAAAGCTGGATTATTTTATATCACACAATAAAAATTGAACAATAAATGTGCATTATTGCATTATATTTATTAGATATATTATATCTAAAACAGTATCTATATTTATTAGATATATTATATCTAAAACAAAATGATGGGGGGGTTGTCTTTTTTTAATGTTTTGTTTGCTTTTTTTTCCTTGACAAAGTTATTTTAATACAGAATCCAATCTTCGGTTAGCATGTAAAGTACTACAAATTAACTTGGAAATTTGGTTAAAAACAAATGCTATCCATATTTACTCAAAACACATATTAGAGTGACACTGATTTTCAAACCAGAAGCATCCCAAAAACCAAAGGAAATTAAACCACACATACTCCACATTTACTGGCCAAAAAAATAAAGTAATCATGGTTTAGGAAAATGTTAAAGCAATGTCAAAAAGTTAAAACTTACTTTTGTTGCTGTCTTGCAATTTAGAATTTTGAGGCCAATAATTTATGAAGACATTTTCTGAGTAGCTTTTCTTAAATAATAATTATATATATATAGAAAAAAAAATTAAACCACATTAAAACACAAACACCTTATGAGACATTCATGTCTCTCATTAAAAAAGAGATTTGGGTGTTGGCATTTTCTTTAAGCTATAAAATAGAAACTTAATTCTTTTGACAGAAAGCCCTTTTACTGACCTAATCCCAGGTCCTGTAAGTTGAATCTCACCCTAACAAGTCATTTGCATAAGTAAGAATCTGAATAACCCCTAATTCTAAAATACACTTCAGAGAAGAGGTGTTCAATTCTTTTTAAAGTTTTATAAAACTTAACCATAGAGCAAGTATAAAAGATGAAAGAGTTGGGAAGTGCACACCTTTCCCACCCCCACTCCCCCGGCCCAAAACCACCATTAGCAGTATTTCACAGTGGGAACTGAGTCTTGTCTCTAACCTGTAAAATCTGCTTTCCAGTCTTTGTTTAATGGTACTGAGGTCTGTGGGATATGCCACAACAGTGCAATACATTGGGTAAGCTTGAAGATCCACAGGTGCCACAAATGCAGAAGCAATATCTAGACAGCAGGGAAAAAAAAAAAAAGATACAAATGTTAAAAAAATCCTAAAATTATGTCACAACAGTCCCTTAGTGGTTTCAAGATTCACCCCCTCACAACATATGTTTTCCTCCTGTTTGAAATGCACAGCACTTTCTCCAAAATAAAAAGGAAACCAGATACTCAGAACAATTTGTGATACTCCACATATAATGTGCTTGCTGAGGTGCCCGCTGAGTACAAGCAGTGCAGTGACTACCTCTTCTGCTATGCACAAAGCATCATGGCAAGCACAGGTGAAATGCACACATTTGAAAAGCAAGATTTGAATGTATAAGTTATGTATATATCAAGACATGCATTCTGTATTGTTCTTTAAGATGCTGGTTTATTTAATTTGGTTTTATATTGCCACTCTCCCACTTTCAAACAAAACAATTAATTAAATTCTTGCCATCAAAATTACAGTACTATTTCAACATAATTAAGACGTGGGGAAAAAAAAACCTCAAAACAAACCAGAAACAGAATCTCCTGGCCCTACCTAAGAGCAAAGCAGCCTTCTAAAACCATCCTACCATAATGTTAGGATGAATGCTGAACAATTTAACTCTGTGCACCTACACAGAGTTGTTTTTTCAGCTCCTGTGCTCAGAAGCATCACGAGTGCTTCCACATATCAAATACTTCATACCTCAAAAGAAAGTATCACAATACAAAACAAAAAAACCCCTTTGAAGTCTCTCTCTAAAGTCTTTAAAAACTGCAAACACATTGGTGCTAAACAGATTGCTCTTCTAAAAGCCATTTACTCACCCCTAGGAATGTTCTAGCGACTGCCTCTCTGTACCAACATGCACCAGATAGGCTATAGTTCAATCCCAAATTAAGCAGTAAGCCTATCAACATGATGCAAAACGTCACACAGCTCTTAAACTGCACAATGCAAACAACAAAAATTTCATTTCTTTGCAAATAATTCTTCACCATTCTGTAATTTGAATTACTACACTGTATGGACACTTGCTTTTATTGGAAGCAAAGAGAACCTTCTAATATAGTATGTCACCAAAGAAGTCATCATGTGAGACATTTAGCTATCAGAAGCATTTCAATGGTAGAAGTTTCTGACTTTTTTGAAACCTAAGTGTCTTTAATTGCTTTGAGTACTTAAAAACAGTTTAAAAAGTGACAAGTGACAATTGGTATATTAAATTTATGACCACTGTTATCCCCAAAACATAGTCTTCAGCCTGCACTAATGGATCTCCACCTCAGACGCCCATCTTTGATCACGTAAAATGTGGCAGTGATGTGCTAAACGTTTTAGCAATTAGCTTTTCAGAAGCTGCCTGTAAAGAGTAATTGCTACACAACCAAACAGCAAGTAGCTTGTCATAAGTTAATCAATTATTTTTTCCTTGACACTTTGCACAATAGAGACAATATTGAAGGGAAAAAAAGCAAACTAAAGGTAAATACACATCAGCATCCACTCTAAGCATATTTTCCCCTGTATGCCTCTAATATAATTAATATTCTGTTCATCACATAGTTTGACATTTTAAACCCAACAAGAGAATCCAGTAGCTAAACTAAAAAAAAAAAAAAAAAAAAAAACAAACCAAAAAACACACACACACACACACACCAAAAACCCCCACCTTGTTTTTAGTATGTAAAACCTAGCACCCTAGCACATGCCAAATTATCTACTAAAGAGCAAGAGTTACTCTTGAAAACAGGAGACAATGAAGGTTTTATATGTACTCATTATAAGACAAACTTGAAAATGTGCAATGAGAAAGCTTTGTTATCAAGAGGTCTAAGTTGTGTCTTACCACATTCAATTTTGGTAGTGTCAGAAACACACATGAGCATAGTCTGAAAAACACAACATAAACGCAGTTCCCATATTATTCAGTATTTACCCAGAGTCATGAGTTGGTTTATCCCTGCAATAACTCTGTCACACTCCTCGTCTCGGGTTCTGGAGCCCCACTCTCCATCTAGAGGCTTGTAGAGCAGTGTTCTACGTTCATCATCTGTTAAAGGAACACTAGTTCCCAGTTCTTCAGGAAATACAGCTAGAATGTAACACAAAAACTAAATAAAACATAAGTCTTTTTATCTTGTGTAATACATATATCTGTCATTCAAAGACATTTAACAGCATTTCACTAGCCAAATCAAATACATGGTTCTTAATTTGCTCAGAGACATTTGGGATTTACCCAGTATCGTTTCTGTATACTACTCTATATTAAATCCTCACAACACAGACTGTCTGCAGGGTCCTTTGTGAAATAAGATGTATTCTTTTCTGAACAGTTAATTTAAGAACCAACTGAACACTCCGTTCTCACAGTTAAGAATTTGTGTTTTGGTTGGTTGTTTTTTCTAAAGCCCAAAATTCTTGCTTAAAATACTATTTTGGTAACATATGGTCAATAATTTTCAGATGGAGTTTAAGGTAATGACTTTGATGTTGATGTTAAAATGTTGTCCAGGTAGTGGTTCCACCTTGTCATAGCTCTGTGAGGTTGAATGCTAAAAGTAGAGCTCCTAAGTAAGCAAATTTTAAGTGCCTTAACCTAACACATTTAACAATTGGTAATGTAACAGCAGCACATTTTCGGAGTATGATGCAAACTGCATCTCTAAAATATTTTTACTTTTATTTTTTTGTAGGAAGGTGTTAAAAGAAGCAGTATTTGTGGACGCAGAAAAATCACTCAGTTTCAGGTTTGGTCATCTGCCTATTTTGTTATCACTAACTCCTGTATACTATTTATGATGAAAAGGTACTCATTAAAGATAGCTTGAACACATTTCAAATTAAAAGAATTAACATTAATGGTTAGAGTATTATCAAAAAAACACAAGGAAAAAAGTGCAGATTCTACTTCATTTTTAAACCATACTATTATGAACTCTTAATGCAACTTCAGTGAGGAAAGAAACTACTGCATTCTTCTGTGTGAAGAGTGCCCGTGCTAAGCTGCCTACTCTGCAGCATGTCAACATGCCACATATGCTGGGTCAGACAGGGAACAAATCCTACTATTACCAAACTAGGTGATCCTGCTCTGGCAGAGGAGTGGGACTCAATGATCACTGGAGTTCCCTTCCAACCCCTAACACTGTGATTCTGTGCTCTCACAGACACATGTTGCGTCTTCTATGCACTGAATGTCTGCAGACATACTGACATGTCTCAGAGAAGCCACTTTCCTCTAAGCTGGCATAGGCTATAGGTTGATCTTTGATCCTCCTTGATTGTACCAGAAGTTAACTTAAACTGTTCATCACTTGTCACAAGCTTTTGTAACATTTCTATTTCCAACATACACTTACTTTGCCCAAGTACAGCTGTATAGTTTTTCACAGTTCAGTTATCTTGATCTGCCATTAGTTTAATTTTTTAAAATATGGTCATCTAGTCCAAGTGGTTTGTGGGGCTTCCCCTCACTCTCCAAGAGAAACAGGATTACTAAGGTAAAATCATACAATGAATTTTTTTTTCTTCTTTAAATACACTACTCTTAAAGCAAATTATATTATTAATGTACCATACCATTACTTGGTATCAGCTCCATGTCCCAGGGGCTCATCTTCTCAGTATCACCATTGTCCCAGCTTAAAAATAATCACACTTAAATTATCTACTAATATTGCTTCAACATATTTAATGTTTGCAACATAACTCACTTATATACTATAGAGTATTATCATACATTGGTACAGCGAGATGCATGACTGAATTTAATGAAAGCAAGTTGTTGCTCAGTCAGTATTTCAAATGAAATAATTAAAATAAAAGATTGAAGATAAGTTTGCTAACCAGACATTGTAGCACTGAAATAAGCTGTCAGGATAATCAGGCTGAAGAGGTTCCTGGCTTTCAATTGTTCCAAACCACCAAGCATCATCTATCACTGACCTGAAACGATCACCTAGGCAAGAACACAAGATAATTGCATCAATACAAGGCAACTCCCTCTAAGAAAAACAGTAAGATAGTTTTGGCTTGATCTAGAATACAGAACCCTTTTTGAACACTCGGATCATGAACAGGCAAATGAGAATCACACTTAGTTTTTTTTTAAAAAAACAACCAAACAACCACAATACCAAAAAAACCCTATTTCTGAAGGCTGCTTTTACACTAAAGGAAAGTTAGTTGGCATTAAAAACATCAATGATTTGCAAATCTATCTACATATAGTCTTATAGGAATGTATTTCTTAATTACATAAAAAAGGTAAGGCATTTTAATGCTATAATTTTGAAGTCAAATCTACTTGCAACAAACGCTACACTCTCAAAATAACTGAGCACTGTGACACACTTGTAAGGGAATATTTTACATGCTTCCTGAGCTGTTCTCCTTTGTTTCGGAAGTGCTGCTTAAAAGTAACTCAGAGGTTCATTCCCTTTACTATGCAGGCACTCAGACTGATATAAGAATAAAATTTATTAAACTTCTTCAAAAGGTTAGCAAAGTAATTTACTATGACTTGAAATGGCTTCACTACTGCAAAGCACTGGCCCAGCTGAGAAAAAAGGTCAGAAGCATTATTAAGAGAAATTACATGAGAGAATGCATGTATTACACAGCATGAGAAATCCTAACATCTTCTGTTACATGTGCCACAGATTTTAGAAGTATTTTTTTAGTGAGGTATTTGGTTTGATCAATACAGGAAGAAATGTAATTAAAGTTTGAGATTCCAAGAACTGCACACTGTTTTCATAGGACTTCAGTGTACACACACTTTGTCAATTGCTGTGATGTTGCTTCTCTCTCAATACATCCCCACTCTGGCCAAATGTTTGATGAAGTTGTCTGAATTAATAGGAAGCAAATATATTCTCCAAAATGTTCTGCTTTCTTTAATGCACTTTTTAAAAAGAAGTATTTAATGGATTGCAAGTATTTCTAGGACAATTACAAAGCTTCCATTAATAGTTCTAATTGTGCTGAATACCACAGAACCAAGGATACCAGAAATATCTGAAATGCAAGATCAGAAATGTAAATAAGGGCTGACACTTTATTTTAAAGGAATAAATTACACTGAAGAGTCCTTGAAGTACAGTTTCCCAATATGGCATTCCCTGGTGCAGTGATCAGTTCTACAAAGACATGTGTGGGTACAAGTGTGAGTGCCTTCATGGGGCTGCACATTAAGCAGAGAAAAATCACTTCAAGGAGAGTATAATGGGAACTGCTTCCGATTGCTCAAGAGCCACAGCACTCCTATGGACAAAATGCTACAGCAAAAATCACGACTGGAAAAGCACACAGAACCGTTTCCCTAAACCCCTGTGTTTTCCCTGTGTCCTCTGTTACCTCATCAACGTGGACAGCAGAGCAAAAATTCTTATGAGAAGGATTTAGCATAATTTTCAGGACTGTGTGTCACTGGATAATGTTAGCCTGATGAGAACACAGAACGCCGTGAATCTGAAGTGGCTGCTGTGCCTTACAAAGCCTGGTGATTAGCAAATGTCAAGCAATCTCAAGGCTTGAAAGGATCTTTAAACTGAAATCATCTTAACAGAAGAAATCAAGGTTTAGATTTGCTATGGAATCAGAAGGTTCTTTATCAAACTTCCTACAGAACAGAAGGCTGACTGCTGTTTCAGACAGCATACTGTTAAGTAAGAAGATATGGAACTTATTAATATGGTATCATGTCAGTTACATTATCTACTGCTAAGGCACATATTCTTAGCAAGTATATCATGATGATCATCAATGACAGGAGACCAGTTCATTTTTCTGGGCAGAAAAGCCAGGTATGAAACAGCAGAAAAAAAGCTGTGCCACTTCTTCAGGTTACTTAGCTACAGTCAGCTTAGGAGAGGACAGCACTTTGAAAACAGCAGACACAGACTAAAGAGGCAGCATATTTGCAGAAATACACAGGCAATCAGACACACAATCATGTTCTGGCACTGAAGTTGTCCATTCTCCTCTATGATGCTTTGCCTGAAGGGGCAAGAAATGCTGGCAAGTCAGCTGTGTGCACCTTAGTCAAGGCTCCTGACTGGAAAAACTGCAGGAATTTAGTTGGTAAGGTAATCACTCTGACTTTTTTTTTTTTTCCCCCAAATAAAAAAAAATAAGGCAGCTATCAATATTTCACCTTCAGAACATGTCACTTCACAGAATATTTTGAGATACTGAGAAGGATTTAACAGTGCCTATAGGTCTGTAAACATGGTATTGTGTACAAATTTCTCTCTTAGGAGAATAGAGTTAATCATAAACTCTGAAGAATCAGTAACACTTGCTTGATCTTTTTAAAGCTTCAGGGACAATCTAATGAATGAGAACAGGAATTTCTTCACATTCTGAAAATAAACACCAGCACCTCAAAGGATCACTTTGTCATAATGCAGTTTTCTCTCCGTCTAGTTAGAAAGGTGATCTTTATTTTGAGGAAATGATGGTTAGGAAATAGATCTGACTGGAGAACATGTCTGTCACAGGGATTCTCCAGTATCCAACAAAGAAACAACTAAGCATGGGCAAATTAAGACCAATTATAACTCTACACATTGTGATGAAACTAAACCATACACATTTAGAACAGAAAAAGAGATGGGAAGAACACTCTCTTTGTACAACCTAGTGATCACACATCTCACGTGGTAGAGGAAAGTGATTTTATATTTCCATTGGAAATTTCAAGAAATTAAAAAAAACAAAACAAAACACTAGCAGTAACGCAGCTGTAAAAAGGCCTTCAATCCAAAAGAGAAAGAGAGAGACAAGCTACAATAAGTGCACATGGTGAGACACTGGCACAGGTTGCCCATGGAGGTTGTGGATGCCCCTTCGCTCGAAGTGTTCAAGGTCAGGTTGGAAGAGGCCTTGAGCAACCTGATCTAGGCAAGGGGGTTGGAACTAGATGGTCCCTTCCAAGGTCCATCCAAGCTAAACCATTCTATGAATAAGTTAACAGTTACCAAGAAACTTAAGTATTTCTAAGCAGGATTCTTAATTCCTGACACAACTGAGATTTTGTTTTCTTTGCATCTTTACAGATGACCTTCAGTATTTTGTTTGCCTGTTGCAGTTTAAGTCAAGGACAAAGTAGGATTCCACATCCAAATATGGATAGAGCTTATCCCTCCTTTTCAGCACAATACTAGGATTTATCATAACCTACTTTTTAGTAAGCTATCATGAAAATAGACAGACATTTAGAAACACAAACAAACAAAACCCACACCAAAATACCTCCTCTACACAACTCACCTATATTCCATCGCCTGTGTTTTGCATCATCAAATTGCTGTCTCAAAACTAAGAAATCTATGACGTCTGGCATATCATGGTACCTAATTACAACAAAATATACAACTATTAAGTGACAAAACAGCAAAGTATGAAGTGTTTGTATTACAAATGAACACTTTGGATTCAATACTTCAAAACCAAAAATTCAAGACACATCATTAACGGTATCTTCACTTTCAACCTCACTCCCCCATAAGAAAGCCCCCAGTGTGAATATAATGTTGCTTTCCTTACTTCATGGTGAATGATCCTCCAGTTAGTTTACCCGTATCAGGGTCAAGAAAAGCTAGTTTAAGACAGCAGAGAGTAGGCAATCCCACTTCATACTTGATCCCAACTATTTTCATCAGCTCTTGCTCCTGGAATAAACAAAATGTCACGTACCACCAGTGATGTTAATTAGGATGACTATAATAAGTTTCTGAAACATGAAAGTATTAATATACCATAAAGAGAGCAAGATTTCTGCCAGAACATGTTGAAATCAAGTCTCTGAAATCGAGCCTTTCAAAACAAGCTGTTATTTCACAACGTAACTTCTCTGAGAAATATTTTGCTATGAAGTGTAACGACCTCATCTGCTTCAGCAGATCTATGAACAAGTACAGATGAAGGTCTGATTTCATGTGATTAAGTTCACTTTTTCCCCCGCCCCAGTTAAAATATTAAGAACGCAAGGTTAGAAACATCTTTGTCCAGAATCTTCTTTGACCTAACTTTTTAAAACATTGATACAAAACCAAATCAAAAAAGAAATCCTACCCGTAATTCCATTTTATGCCATGGTTGTTTCTTAGGATTAATGCTGTAGATCTTGTTCTTCTTAGCCATTACAACATAGGCTTCATGACCTTGCCGGAAGTAGTACACCTAAAAGTGACAGTTAGATAACAAAGGCTTTTAGGACTTCAAATGCTACCACATCACTGCTATGTAATCTGGGTACTTTCTATTTAAACATCAACTTCTTTCCTACTCTGTTTTCCTGCAAAAGACACAAGTTAAAAAAAAAAAAAAAACCCAAAAAAAACCCAAAGGAAATATAAAGACATCTTCAGGAAAAGCAGGAAGGATTTACAACATCACTTTCCCTATGAGCAAAGTATCCTAAATTACACAGGTGAGACCAAAATGGAACTTTAAACACCTATTTATTATCAGAATATAGAAAATTTCAGTGACAGTAACATGAATCCCACTAATCTACCCCAGTTATTATTAGGCACAGCCTTAAGATGACAATCAAGAATAATCAATTTAATGACAGTAACATGAATTCCACTGATCTACAAGTTATTAGTAGGGATAGCCCTAAGATGACAATCGAGAATCACTAAATTTGAGAAAAATTGCATGACAGTAACATGAATTCCACTAATCAACCCAGTTACTAGTAGGGACAGCCCTAAGGTGACAATCGAGAAACACTAAATTCATTATCTGGCAAATCCTAGCTTTTTTTCCAACAAGAAATACAATCTAGAAGGAAAAAAAATGGTCATTTTATTATTCTGCTGAGATTTTGGTGCTTCCTTTCACACCATCAAACGAGCAGCCTAACAGGAGCAGCCTAACACAGACATGAACAAGCTGCAAACAGACATTGTAAGTGCTTATTAAAAAGTTTTCAAATCCTTCCCACTACAAATGTCCATGGTTCAGACATCCAGAGCCTGTTAATTTTGCTTGGATTCCTTTGTGTACAATACTAAGTGGATGAATGTTTTGTGTTAAGATCACTGTAATGAAGCAGTAAGTTGAAAACCTTAAATATATATTCTAGGAATGTATCTAAAATGCAAAACAGAGGTTCCTCAGGCAAATTAGAAGACCTGATAAACAGTTGTATTCCAAGTACAATGCACTCCACATTTTTAAATCCTCTAAAAATGCCCCAAACCATAGCCATCGGATTTCCATCAAGTAAGACAAAGGTAAACCAGTTTAAATGCAAAGGTCTAACAGAAAAAAAGCAAGAGTGAAAAGCCCTCAGTCAGTTTTAAAATACATTTATAAAAATAAACACCCCAATGTTTGCATTTCTACCTGCTTTCCAAAACTATCTGCATTGCAAACCACTATCAACAAGTCTGCCAAATACCTACATTAAGAGTTACTGGACTTTCTTAATGTTTCTTAGTGTTACATGGCAATTATTATTTATGTATTTATGGAGGACTCAGCAACACAATCTTTTAAACTTTTGTTTTTCTAAGTATTTGACAAGCACAACATCCTCATATGGTAAAAAAGGACACTAGTTACAGGAGGTGTGAAAGCAGTGAGAGCTCATCTCCTGAGCAGTGTCAGAATCTTAACTGGCAGGAACAGGAACAGAGGCCACTGAGAGACAGATCTAAAAACAAGTGAATTTAAATTACATTTTCAATGTTGTGACAATTGTTTCCTACACCTTCCAGTGAATCAATCCAAGGAAATGCACTTAGTGACAGAAGCTACAAATAATTCTTCCTATACTCGTGCTAAACCTGTAGATAAATTTGCCAACCACTGGTAGAATTGAAACATTTTTATTTTGTACACAGTTCTAAACCTCCACTCTTCTGTCAGAACAAACTAGAAAGGTATCTATGGAAAAAAAGATTTTGTCTTTTCCCAGAGAATTTCATTTTTAGTTCTGATAAATTCTGGTTTCTGCTTGTTTGTTGTAGCACCCAGATAGAAATTTCTTTATTGTGCTAGCGGCAGAATATTCATAGAATCATAGAATGGTAAGGTTGGAAGTGACCTCAAGGATCATCTAGTTGCAACCCCCTGCCATAGGCAGGGACACCTCCCACTAGTACAGGTTACTCAAGGCCTCAATACTCCAACAACTACGATATTGATAATCGGGCAGGGAAATTGCAGTCTCATCTCTCAGGTGTGTTTCCACTCTTCCTCAAGCACATGACAAGAATCTGTAAATGGCAGTATTCAGAACAGGAAAGGGGATGGTGTTTGCTATTCTTATGCACTGAGTATAACTAAATATAGTACTACTCTCTTTCCTTGTTTGTACAGCTGTAAGAGAACAAATCTGAAATAACTCTCTTCCCAAATCTTAGAAAACATATCAACCATTCACCAAAAAAGTTTGAAGGCCACACAAGACCTCTTCAGATCAGATCTTCTAATTAAGCTGATCTGTGGATCTCTAAAGTAATTTTCTAGATGAATAGCTTCTTTTCACATCTTAAGCAAATCTGGGGATGTATAAGTATCAGAGATGGAATTTTAGACAGAGCAGCTTGATTACTTTCCACTGGTGCAACTACCCCTACTTACTAGGTCAGGAAATATCCTGTTCACCAATATAGTTTTTTTCAGTCTACTTAGATACTGCCAGTACTCACTGCACAAGCTATTCAGCAGGTGTCAAAACACACACACTAGTCCATCTTCCTGAACTGATACGTTGAAGTATCTGGTATAATATGGAACAGATAAACCCTTGGCTGGTTCACTGTATCCAGATGGTATCAAGCACCAAATATATTTATTTGGATTTGATCTTTTGAACAGTACAGTCTCCAAAACATGCTTGCTTGAGGGTATAAATACATAAGCATTTTCTCCACTTGCAACCCTCAACTTGAAAGTCCCCTTTCCTCTCTCACTAGCAATGCCAATGGAACTTTCACATAGCTGAGCTGTGAACTGCATCAGTGAAGCAATCCAGTAAAAACAAAACTCCATGTGCAGTCTCTGCTTCTCATTCAGTTTCTAAGGTGGTCCTTACAAACAGCTCTAGCTCGGGATCAAAGTTAAATCAACCCTGTCACTACAGTCAACTATTTCTCCAACTGCATTCTGAAGATGTGAGTTACAAAAAATCTCTGTTTAGTACCTTAGAAACATGCCACACCCTGAGGGGCCATCAGACCACATTACAGCATAAGCCAGCTATTTCCCCTTGTTTTTAATCTGAGGGGATTCAGGAAGCATGCACAGACTCTGCTTTGCAAGACTGCCTTCTATCTGACGCTACTTATTCATATATATTCCAAATAAAAAAGGTTGGTGTCCTTTTGCTACTGTATTTTGAGACCATGGGCCTTACTTGCTAAGTGCTACAGTTAGTTCACATAAAAGATATATATATATATATACACACACACAAAACCACTCTTGTGCTTTTCTGTTGTAAAAGCCAGCGGAATTTTTTAGGTACCAGAAACACAAGTGAAAAGGACAATAGCAGTGTTTTTCTTCAGAATAGGTTCATTAGAAAACAAAAAAACAACACACCCAAAATTTTAAAACCCCAAAACACTCACCACAAAAACACCCCACATTCTCCCCTTAGAAGTTTAATTCCTGCTTTACTTCAAGCCTAGGGTTTTCCAAACAAATTTCTATTTGATTTCTTACTATTCTTCAGCATACAAGATGCTCTACAACTAAGAACTAGTTTTAAAGCACCTCACACAGCTTCCACAGGTTGAAAGGAAATGAATGCTGAACATAATACAAAAAGGATTGTTACTGTAACAGCATGGAATAATAACAGTCATTTAAAAAAAAGTCAAAGAAACACTGTGAAGAATATTTTAAGTATTGCAAAGACTAGAGGAAGCAAAGGCAAATTTTAGCTAGAACAAAGAGTACTCTGTAGAAAACCCAAAATACTCTGATAGCAAATCTCTGGACATAAAACCCCACACTTGAAATAAGAAAGGCAAAAAAACAAGCTGAAAGAAGGCAGAGAAAAACACTAAAATACCTCATCCCCCATCTGTGGCACAAATGGGCACCGACGAGGAACAGTGTCCGTAATCCATGCTGAAGGCAGCCATTCCTCCGGTGTCAAACCATTTTCTGCCAGAACTCCCACAGCCAGCCTCTGAAGAAAATGCACACAGAAGATTAATATGAATAAATTAACATTTGGGGAAGGTTTGTATTTTGGGAAGTGTTTTATTAAAATCAGCTGTCATTTCTTAAGTATATTGAACGTCAAAAGGAAATTATTGCCAGTGTGAAGATAAATTTTACTTAAGTGCTTACAGTTATGTCAAGACTGCAAAAACTAATTATCTGAAAAATTAAGTGGGATTGAGGTTTTTTTTGTTTGTTTGGGGTTTTTTTTGAGGGGCTTTTAGGAGTATTTTTACTTTATTTGTTTCAGAGGTGGTGGGGCTCTTTCAACAAAGACTGAATTTATTAACACTCTAGTAAGTAGGTCTCATATCCAAAAAGATAAAACCAAAAGATGGCATTTTCTTTAACCAAGTTCACGTGGTTGCCTTGGCTTGTAAGGCTACAACTATACAGCTGCCTCCAGGTACGGAACTCTACAAAATGAGGAGGAAGAGGAAAAGCAATACACAGAGATAATGCATGTTTAGGTTGCCAGCTGGACTGAATGATCTTAGGGGTCTTTTCCAATCAAAACAATTACGAGACTCAGTTCCCTGTGGAAATGTTCCGAATCGTACATCCAGGTAACCTACTGGTGTCTATGCTACAATGTGCCATGGAACTGTGTTTTCAGTCCACACCATGTAAGGAAGGAAAAACTCATTGCAGTTGCTTGTCCTGGGAACATGCTGTCTCTACCTACCAGGCCAGATAAGGTAAGTGATTGTACAATCACTAAAGCAAGGCTGCTTTGACATTAGCAGAATCTTGTGCACATACAGAAAGCAGCCTTGGATTGTTGCACAGAAATGCACTCCACGTAGCTGCTAATGGAAGATTCGGCAACCTCAGAGTGCAAATGAGATACTCCCAAGTGTAACTCCACTGCACAAGGTCAGATGTGGTCTCATCAGGATGGGAACTGTTTTTAGTGCACCACCGGACTGCTAGTGGGTAGCCACAGGAAAAAGCATACACACAGTTATAAACGAGCAAAAACTCAAAGGAGAACCTCTCCATTGTAATGAATCACTGACATGGAAGCAGCTTGTGGATTCTGAGGTTCAAGCAGGTCTGTCTTGTGAGAAACTGATGCACTGCACCAGAGTAAAGTCTGCCTAGCTAATTAGTGAACTGTGGGAAGGTAATTAGAAATAGCCTTTAAATAGAAAATCTTCCCTTGTCGTAACTCCACAGATTAATCATCAGTTTAAGACACTCTGGAAGCCAAACTTGAACTCAGTTAATCATCAGGAAGAGACTAGTCCCAGTGACTATCTAATAATTTCTGAAACTCTACTAAATCCTTTAGTAATTAGTTCCGCAGCCTGATTGAATGCTCAGGTGGTTTGGGATTGGTTTGCTTACAAAGAGTGGGTGTGGAATGGGGAAAGGGCTCTGTTTTGAGTTTTGTCCGTGTCATTAGGTGTTACATCTCATTGTAATAAAATGAGTAAATAGTTCTGCATTTATTAATTTCTAAACAATTCATAGTTTTATAACAGCTTTTTAATTATATCTTCTTCAAATTCTCTCCCTCTTAAGAATCATCCACTATGTGTCTGCCCCAAAGAAAAAAAAATTATTCTCTATCCTTTGATCTTCTTGAGGGCTCCTATCTTGCCTTTCTTCATTGCTGTATCGTGTTTTAGATTGATTTTTGATGGAAGGGGATTAGAAATATAAGCACCACTCAAGATCCTGACAGCCCATGCATTAGGAGAGAAGAATGACATTCTTTCTCTATTCCTTCCTTAATTCCTAAGATTCTGTGCCTTGCTATAAAGATGGTCAAAACTTCTTTCCTCAGCAAAGAGCCCTAATTTTGATTGATGTTCGAGAATCAGAAAGAAGTTTCTCCCAGTAAGGACTGAGAGCTCTCTGCCCACTAAGGAGGTAGAATCTCCACCACAAGAAACTTTGAATATCTGTCAAGAATTACAGGTATAATTAATCCTGCCTAGGGGCAGAGGGATAATTTTCTGACATGCCTTCCAGCCTTATGTTTTCTTATGATTCAAGAAAGTAGCAGGTTATCTTTAAAAACTGAATCAACATCCTCCTGCACCTCAGTAATAAGGACACAATTGTGATAAATGGATGCAAGGTTCCCAAAACACTCACTGAAGCTTTAATCTAACTGGAAATATTAGGTTGTAAGTCAGTCTTATTTTTAAAACAAAAAGGCTAAACTGGAGGTTTCAGTAATTAAAAAGCCCACTATCTATTTTCTGACCTTGTACCTTCTTCTAGTTTCAGAACATGTAAATACCATGATACTGTTAGCATTGACACAACCACCAAAGACAATAAACAAAAAGCAGACTAACCAAAGAGTAACAACCATCACCTAACATGCTGCATTTCATACCAAAGATTCTCAGCAAAACTGATACTACACCAGCCTGCATATTCCCCTTGATGGAAATACAGTGGCAATCATCATGCAAATATCATACATCATGGAAATGAGACAAAAAATATTTACATGCTTGCACAAGCCTAATAGAAACTTCAGTTAAACAGGAAAGCTCTTTTCAGTGTAGCAGAAAAAAATACAGGCACGTGTTATACCAATATTCAATAGAAACTAAGCTTCTGGTCTGAGAAAAGATGGTTTTAAGAATATTATAGTAAAACTTAACCATATTTAGAAAGTGTATCAATCTATCATTTGACTTAGTAATTATCATTTATTACGAGTAAAAGTCACAACAGGTTTACAAATTAGACAGCAACAAACATCTAACCTTTTGTTTTCTTTCTTTGGGTTTCCTCTTCTTTGGTGATGTTGATGGTCCATCTTTCTCCTCAATCCCTTTTTTCCTTTCCTTTTTAATTTGCTTCTTTTGTTTTTCATGTCCTTCTTCATCCTCTGAACTGCTTTCTGCTTTCTTTGTTTTGATTTTAGGAATTTTCTTTGGTGGTTGCAAGTTGATTCCTGCATCTGCTGTCCAGTCAGAATAATCACTGGAGTAGTCACTATGTATGAGGTACCAAAGAACACAAGAAATTAAAACCCAGAGGTTAAAAAAAGCAATTCAGGATGTAATGGATTGTATAACCCAAGAAAAGACTACAGTTAGCAGTCTAGATAATTTTCAGTAGTTAAAATCAGTGCCTAAACCCCACTATTCTAACGGCAATGTAAATGGTAGCAACCCAAAAGCCGGGAGCTAATTCAGTCTTGCAAGAAGCTTAACTTCTAGCATGACATGAAGTAAATCCACTCTTAACTTGTTCAGTTCAGGATGACTCATGCTAAAGTCTGGGTTCTCTTCTCAGGACTTCTGAGTTTCTACAGCTTTGAACAAAAATGTAAGAAAAAAAAGATCTACTAAAGAAGAAACAAAGGTTGGGTTGAAATTACCTCCATCATTGCTCTCTAGTTTCAAACCATGGGTTAGCAGAGGCAGTGTCACTGTCACAGGAATCTAGTGCCATGTGTATGAAACATGCATGTGCCTGCAAGCATTACCCTCCTAAGAAACGTATTAGAAATAATCCTGCTTCTGGCAAACAAGGATGAAACCTTCCCTAAACTTTAGTTAGCAGTATAACTGGAAATTAAATCCTGAAGGTTTTTAAGTTATTTTTTCATCTTTTCTTCTGCACATGCTGAATTTTGATTCATTACTTTGTTTACAGAGAAGGTTATTTACAATCTATCAGGACTTTTCTGTGTAAATTTTACTGTCACTTACCTAGAACTGCCATCACTGTGCCATGCTCTTTCATCATCTTCTGATGTTCCACCACTAGCAACAACTACTTCCCCTTCCTAACAAAGGGGGAGGCAAACAAAAAAAGAATTTTTCATTGCAACTTAAAAAAGTTGTAATACATGATAACATGACTAAGACTAGGCTTTATATGTGTTATAAATACATAGCATAATACAAACTTTATGTTGTTAAAAAGGCATTTTAGTTTGCAGGTAGTTATTTTAATGGACTATATTAAAATATCTCTGCCTGGACAGCTGCACAGGCATAGATAGGAAGAATACAGTAAGAGACATGGATATGAAGTGTACAATAAGAATATGATGATAAGAGTATAATAATATCAAGAGATAATGATTTTGATAGCATATAGCCAGTGGAGTCGTCAGTGCTTCTCATTCTATGTTTAAATAAGGTACTATACCTCGCTGAAAATTATTTCCAGTCCTTTTAACCTAACATTTCCACATCTTCTCAGTAAGTATCAAACACCTGCTACAAACTTCACATATTCTTATTACCCAATTCTGTATTGTAGCTATGGAAGTACAGAATAACTGAGGTTGGGAGAGACCTCTGGAAGACTGTATTATCCAACCTCTCTGATCAGGCAGGTCCACCCAGAGCCAGTGACCATACTGCTGCCAGGCCACATGGGTCATACTGGTTAGGTTTACAACTACATTGCACACATATACTTAGCAATCTGCCTTTACAAATGAGCACTTCTCCCTTTTGTCACAGAATGTTAGAGTTTGGAAGGGATGTCCAGAGATTGAGTTCAACCCCTCTGCCAGAGTAGAATCACCTAAGGCAGGTCATATAGGAATGCATCTAGATGGGTTTTGAGTTTCCAGAGAAGGAGACTCCACAACCTCTCTGCGCAGCCTGCTCCAATGCTCTGCCACCTTCACTGTAGAGAAGGTTCTCCTATAAGTAAGCATCAATTACTCGATAGTAAGAACTAAATACATACATCAGTATGTGAAAACATCATTTTACATCATCGTTTAAAGCGTGAAAGAAAACAAAATGAAAAATTGTTAGGTTTGATGGAGCTCTGAGCAGCCTGATCTACTGGGGATGTCCCTGCTTACTGTGGAAGAGTTGGACTAGATGACCTTTAAAGGTCCCTTCCAACCCAATTCACTCTGAGTTTCCACTAGAAAGAAGCTTTGATTAGCTGAAGCAGGAGCTTAATGAGTAGAAATGGAACAGATAAGATTGCTTCATGAATAAGGATCTTACATCTGAGGAACTATGTCCATTTTCTAACTCTTCAGCAGGCCTTGCAGTTTCTTCTACCGCATATCTCGTACGGTAGTTGTGCTGATTAGCTTGCTGCTTTTTCGAGTCATTGGTGTCTAGTAAATGATCATGGGAATGGTTCTGTGAAGACATGAAAGCCAAAATTGTTTTCTTTAATAACAGCATTCCAGAAAGCAACATTTTGCAGATGCAAGTTTAAACACCGTAAAATTCAAAACAGGCCACAAATCTCAAACGAAAGAGCTGCTGAAGAATGTGCTCCACATGGATAGTTGAATATAAGCACTAAGCTGTTCAATATATTCTGGAAATAACCGAGAGTTCTTCCAAGGTATAACAGAAAATGTTTATCTTAATAATTGAAATTCAATTCTTTACAAGGCATGTATCAGTTAACTAGTTGCTAAGAACTCGGTGCAAAACTGCACTAAAAATGGTCATCACAGGAAAGGAAAGTTTTACAGGCAACTCCAGGGTTTAGATCTGCTAGGAGAGAGAGTTCAGATCTATTAGGAGAGAGACCCATAGAGGAATACATCCCTTAGCACACGGAGGTGGCTGCAAGAGAGTAAAGCCCTTAAATGGTGCCATGACACATGGGAGAATTCAAACGACTGTGTTTGTTGGAAAGAACTCAGGTTCTTTATGAACCTTACAAGAACAAAATAAAGCTGTAATTAAGAAACATTTCATATTCCAGTAGAAAGACATCTTGTTTTTCATGCTGACTATACATGATACAAACACTTTCACTCAAAGCAAAGTGTCTTATCTTGTATTAGTCCCCAAAGTCTGGGGGGGAAAAAAAAAAATTAAAAAAAAATAATCAAGCTACAATCTCAATTTCACAGTTTCTGCTAACTATTTTTGGCATCCATACATCCAACTTCAGTCTAGTTCAGATAGACACAATCCTAGATGCCACAAAAGGAGGTATAGGTTCCCAGTGCTCTTTCTTCCCTAACAGAAATCTCAGCTACCTATGAGATGCTGATATGGTTGAAAAAAAAAAAATCCCAGAAGCGAAGGAAGTAGAACTGAAGCAAACCACAGGAAGTACTGAATATTGTTAAGAGTCTTCTAGTAGGACAGGCTGCTTGTACCAATTTGTGTTGGATTTTTTTCTTTTGTAGGAAAGAGAAGATCTTTCCTGTCACATTTAATAAATGTTGGCTCATGAGGTTAAATTTTGTTGTTGAGGAAACAAACCAACCAACTTTTTGGTGAAAACTGTACTACAACTTGGCTTAGCATCAGCAGCTAGTATTTGGTTTTCCTTAGTGTGCTGGTTTGGGCTGGGATAGAGGTAACTTTCTTCACAGTAGCTGGTATTGAGGCTATGTTTTATATTTGTGCTGAAAACAATGTTGAAAACACAGCAATGTTTTTGTTACTGCTGAGCAGTGCTGACACACACTCAAGACCTTTTCTGTTTCTCATGCCACCCCTGAGTAGGCATGGGGTGCACAAAAAGCTAGGATGGGACACAGTTGAGAGAGCTGACCCCAAGTGACCAAAGATCTATTCCATTCCATACCATATGACTTTATGCTCAGCATATAAAGCTGGGGGAAGGAAGAGGAAGTTGGGAGACATTGGGAAGACAAAACACCATCACTCTGAAGTAACTGTAAAGTGTGCTGGAGTCCTGCTTGCCTCCAGGCAGCTGAACACCTGCCTACCATCAGAAGGTGGGAATGAATAAATTGTTTTGCTTTACTTATTTGTGTGGCTTTTGCTTTACCTACTAAACTGCCTTTATCTCAACTCTCAAGCTTTCTCATTCTGTTCTTCTGATTCTCTCCCCCATCCCACTGGAAGGGAGTAAGTGAGCAGCTGTATGGTGCTTAGTAGCCAGCTGGCATTAAACCACAACTCTGGGCCACAAAAATTTTCCTTAAAACACAGAACTCCAGTAGCTAGAGCTTTTCTCCTGCCTTCTGTGTTAGAAGATACACACTTTTTGCATGTGACTGCAACAGCTCAGCAGCTCAGTGGACCAGCACACTGGTCTGTAAAATTATTTGAGTTTTCACCCAAGCACACAGAACCAAACTGTTCTGTGCTTGTAAGCACCATCTTCCTTTTGTTCTGTCCAGTGAATTTAGGTTGGTTAAGGTATGACTGACAACACATCTACCTGAGACACTTCCAATGAGACTGCTCTGTAATCAACATTTTAACATCAACTAAAACATCCGGGACCTGGACTACTACTATTTCTGAATTCAAACTGGCAGCACATACCAGACCTCTTCAAGCTGCTCTGACCTGACCCAGAACAGCTCCGAGGTAGCCCTAAGATATGTGGCTGAGCCTATCACACAGCCTTCTGTCTCTCAGCCTGCCAGGGCTGCTCACTTCTCATCAAGCTCTCAAGATTCATTGCTGAAGGAGAGGTCAAAAAGGTCAGTGTTACAGGAACTACTTCTGCTACCAAACTGCAACTTCTCTGTAAAGTGCGTCTGCCTCTTTGCATCATGAAGCATGCTATGAGGAAGCATGGACAATAGAATCACATAAGCCCAATGAAACAAATCAGTCAAGTATCCTTATTTTGCAGAAGTTATATTACAAGCCAACTGTAACACTCGTGTGCCCTCTCTAGAAACTGAAGTCCTAACCCTTAACATCCCTATTTCCATTCAGAGGTAAGATCTCTCAAATGGCTATTGTAAACACAGGTTTTTTTCCTATTTATACTAGAATTAAAAGTCTATGGAAAACTGAAACACTCTGCATTACTCTTTGATTTTGGGAAGAATTCCTGTCTTTTGAGTTGCTGAAGGAAAAAAAAAAAAAAATTTCACTCTAACTCCCCCCCAACCCCCAAAGAAAATAAACTCCATCATGGAAGTGACAAAAATATCAGGCCACAGTTACGCTAAAGGGTAAGGAATTGCAAAATCTGCTAAGAAGCAGCTACAGGTCAGGTTGCTGTATTAGAGGGAAGGGAATGTGAAGGTTTGACTAAAAAGATAAAAGTATTACAGGTCTTTTTTTTAGTGCACAGAAATTATCACCAATGTGTTCAACTATGAGTGAGGGAACAGCTGAGGTCTTTTTCTTTCAGTTTTGGGCCCCTCGCTACAAGGAGGACACTGAGGTGCTGAAGGGTCCAAAGAAAAAAGCTGTTGAAGGGTCTAGAGAACAAGTCTTAAGAGGAGTGGCTGAAGGAACTGGGGTTGTTTAATCTGGAGAAGAGGCTGAAGGCAGACCTCATTGCTCTCTACAACCACCTGAAAGGAGGTTGGAGTGAGGTGGAGGTTGGTCTCTTCTCCCCAGTACCAGGTGATAGAACAAGAGGAAATAGTCTGAAATTGTGCCAGGTTGGGAGTTAGATTGGCTATTAGGAAAAATTTCTTTCCTGCAAGAGTGGTCAAGTACTGGAATAGGCTGCCTAAGGAGGTGGTGGAGTCAGCATCCCTGGAAATGTTCAAGAAATGTTTGCACATGGCACTTCAGGAAATAGTCTAACAGCCATGGTGGTGTTTGGTTGATGGTTGGACTTAATTATCTTCTTACAGGTCTTCTCCAGCCAAAATAATACTATGATTCTATGAACTATGATTCATATTGAGGATCTGAGGATTTCAGGAGCTGGACACACTATTCCAGGTGAGGTCTCAGCAGAGCAAAGGCAGACTCACCTCTCTTGGTCTGCTTGCCACACATCTTTTTATGCAGCCCAGTGTGATTTGCCTTCTGGGTTGCAAGTGTGTATTTCCTGACTCAAGCCCGGTTCTTTGTTCACCAGTATCCCCAAGTCCTTTACCAGAGGGATGCTTTCTATCACATCCTCCTCTAACCTGTATTGGTAATGAGGACTGTTCTGAGCTAGAAACACAAATTTATGTGGCCTAACACATTGAATTAAATTTTATGCTTTATACTGCAACATGGCACAAATGCCTGTTTACCTTAGGAAAAGCAGGTATCTTGTTTTCTTTTTGAATGTGACTTGTTATATGTTTTCTTTTCTCTTCTGACCGATACACCCTTACTTCTTCTTCTCCCTTTGCTGTTCTCCACTCTTCCTGTCTACTGTAAAAAGGAAAATTGAGATGTTAACTTTATATGGCAAAATACTACAGCTGAGAGGGTCTATTCTAACTTCAGTAATAAATGTTAAACCTTTATAATGTTTCTCTGAATAGCAGTCCTATTTCCAGTCAGATTATAGTTTCAAAATTGCCCTCTGAACAAGGTAAGTTTTAATCTCCTTAAAAGACTACTGTTTATTATGGCTAGTAGTGTTTTTTTACTTACAGATACAAGCATTCATCACAGGAGTTAATTACTGAATGAAAAAGTTTCAGTTTGGAAATAAAAATGCGCCTAATGGACACCTAATACAGCATCCCAGCCATAAAATATCACATAATGGCAGGACAAGCAGGAGTTAAAACATACTGTAATCTTATGCTGCAAATCAGAGAATGCTGAGGCAGGTAGAGCTTGTTGCATGCACAAGTTACATTGCCATTTGTTAAGTGGTCAAATTTTATTCACAATTCTTTTGTAATTACAAGATTCTTCAAGTGATACGCAAACAGAACTGATTTAAAACTGAAACTTTAAGATTTAGGTAATAGGAGACCACACAAAGAGTTCTCTGACAATGGGAATTCCAGAACTGCTCAGTTTAATTAAGCTCACCAAATTTAAAGAAAACTTGGCCTATGTTTACCTGGCCACACCAGAAGACAGTTCAGGCACTACAACCCTTCGACTCCAAGCCACAAGGTCCCGCTCAGTGGCGATTTCACTCCTTGGTGCGTTGCTATGCATCTGACGAACACCTTCAATTTGTCCACTGCGCCTTAACCCTATATTTGGTGGTGAATGTACTTCTGAGGTAGAACTTACAGACCCTAAGAAAGTCAAGAAGTCATAGTTATACTTGATCTGTAATTCTAAAAAAGAATCATTAAAAAACTCAGAGTTAAAGAAAAAAAGATACTTCACCTATTACCTTCAGAGGAAATTAAGTACTACCCGAATAGAACTATTTCAGTAGTTTCTACAGTCAGCACAACACACACTCACTGGGAATGCAGTACTCATTAAAAAGGTGCAGTTATATCAACAATCTAAAGGGAAACAAATGATTCAGTGGGTTTGTTTTCCTTTAAAAATGCTTTTAAAAAACTCTTCTGTGAAGCCAACTGTTGCTACTGCACCCTAGATTGCTATCATAAACCAGTGCTTTAACATTTCTTCTACCTTCAAATAAAAAGAAGCCACACTACTAGACATTAATAATCCAAGCTGTAAAATTTCTGATATGCTCCAAAGATTGAAAACCCCCAAACACACAAAAAACTCCCACTCCATAACAATAAAAACAACCAAACAAAAAACCCTCAACAACAAAAACACAAAACACCCACCACCCACCCCAAAAACCCACCAAACCAGAAACCCACACAAGCAACATCCTTCAAACACCTACACTGTAGCAAAATTTCAACCTTTTCCCACATATTTCCACACACAAACTGTTCTGGCTTAGTTGGCTGTATTGCCAACCAGTATTTTTAAAATACTGTGTAATCTAGTGCAAGACTGAGCAAAGGAACAGCTGTACTCTTTTCTCCCTCCTCTTTTAACTCAGATTTCCATCAGGTTGAGGGCCAGTTTCAGACTGCTATTCAGTAGGGCAGTTCTAAAGGAAAACAGCTGCAAGGACAATAACAAAGATAAACTTGTAACGTTAAGACTCCTGAGATTCTGCAGAAAGATAAAAAAATGGCAATGCTGTATTCATTTCTGTCAATCCATACTTCCTTCCTTTCTAGAAGTTCAACAAAATGTACAAATCACACACAGCAGTGTGATTCAGGTTTTTCAACTCTCATGTGTTTCAACAGAAAAGCCATGCCATCTATTCCCCCATGACCTACCTCTGCTTATCCGGTTGGTACTACTGCTGCCTGCCTCCCCAGAACGTCTCTGGTCCTGCTCCTGCTGAAGTCTTTGAATCATGCTATCCAATGGACTTACTTCTTGATTTGCTTGTTGACTAAGAACCTGGTTCAACCCTGTGAAGTAGAATATACATGAAAACAGGACACAAATGTTGAAGATTCAAACACTACAAACAATTCATCTAAGTTTTAGCTTTGACTGGATCCAGGAGGGTGGTGAAGATGATTAGAGGGCTGGAACACCTCACCTATGGGGCCAGGTTGTGAGACAGGTTGTTCAGACTGAAGAATAAAAGGCTCCAGGAAGACCTTATTAGTGGCCTTCCAGTACCCAAAGGAGGTCTACAAGAAGCTGTGAAAGGACTTTTTACAAGGTCTTGTACTGATAGGACAAGAGGGAATGGACTAATGCTTGAGGAGGTCAGATTTAGACTGGGTATTAGGAAGAAAATCTTTACAGTGAGGGTAATGAGACAGTGGAACAGGTTGCCCAGGGAGATTGTGGATGCCCCTTTCCTGGAGGTGTTCAAGTGCAGGTTGGATGAGGTCTTGAGCAACCTGGTCTGGCAGAAGGTGTCCCTGCCCATGGCAGGGTGGTTTGAAATAGATGATCTTTAAGGTCCCCTCCAACCCACACCTATGAAATCTATGAATGTACAACACAATTACATGTGCAATATGTAAGCATACATATTTTTGTAACAGCCAGTTTTTAAACAAAACAACTTTGTTTTTTTTCCATATATAGAGAGTATTTTATTTTCTGGAGCACAGTCAAGGTGATCACATGCCACTCTGAATAAAACTTTAAATTAGATCAATTGTAAGCACATCACAGAAGCTTAATGGTACCATTTTACACTGTCAGTTCAGACAGTGTAAATTGTTCAAATGTCTGCTTAGCCTGCTCCAAATGCACTGTAGAACACTTTGGTATAAGCTTCAATGAAAAGACTACATCAAGAAAGTCTAATTGAACTAGAAAATAATTATCTATACTGCAAAAACTCATCAGTAAAAATGCTTTTTTGAGTCCCACAAAGGCATAGTGATGACATGGGTTAAGTAATGACAGTTTCCATTGGTATGTTGAACAGAAAAGAAACCTCCTTTTGGATAGAGGTCTCTTGAATAAAAGGCAAAAATAACTACAAAGTGGCAATACTGTCACTGCATAGCAAGGAAGATACACAGTGTGTAAGCATGAACAACACAAAACCTCTTCTCATACTCACAATGGTCACCAAAAAAAAATATTAGAGAGGTATGGAGAAAAAGTAAGGGTTACAATACTGATTTGAAAGGGAAATCAGATACCCCCCCACAGAACAGTTAGATGGTGGAGTAGAGTGGTTGAAAGCTCTGGTCAGGAGAAGCAGAGCTTGGAAAGCTTTGTAATGGAGGATGGTAATGTTTGAAGAAATAAGCTATGGAAGCTAATTTTCCAGCATGATTCCAAAGAGGTACTATGGCACAAACTACACTTGGCAAGATGAAAGACAAGACAGTCCAGTAGCTGTGCTATGAAATGAGGACCTTTGATTACGTAGCTAGACAGAAGCAGCCATCTCCGAATAGACGGCATGCAGAAAGAGCATAAATATTTAGGATACTGCCCTCAGGGTTTCAAGGTTATTGTAGCTGAAGTCAAATTCCCTAAGACAGCAGAAGTTTGGAATCATGGAATGAGCTCTAGTATAGCCACAGCTGGATGTTTTGTGTCTCATATAATGAGACAGTCATATTTATTTGGTGATTTCACAAGAAGACACAATGTCTACTGAAAACAACAGGAACAACTTCTAATAACCCAATGATGACCTTAAATAAGGAAACTGCTACCTAAACAAAAGGAAGAACTTTTATCTACTTAGCTTGTGAGATTGTCTTCACAAGTAACAGTAACCTTTCTAAAAAATGTAAATAATAAAACCACTGCTATATATTTGATTTTTTTTCAAAACATCTGGCCTAAAGGAGCCTCGTGTATGTCTAAGCAGTGAATCAAACACGACTATTTGAATTCTCCTTACTCTAAAAAGCCCTTCAGAAAACTCGACAAGAAACAGATTGTCACTGTTTTGAGGGAGATCCATCACATCTCACAGTAAAGTTCCTAAGGAAACTCCATTTCTTTTTGAAAAAGGGAACATACAAACTGCATGAACACAGTTTAGTTCTGTATAAAAACGTTATGTATCGTTGCTGAACTATAAAGATGCAGAAGAACATCTTCTGTCTCTGGTACTCTGTCAGTCTGGTAGATGGTTTGCTGCCATTAAATAGAACACTGTGGACATTGTGTTACTATGGGCATTCATGTGTCAGCCACACTGTTAAATTTAATGTTGCTGGGTCTGCATGCAGAGTCTGACTTGTTTCAAGACATTATATTGGAGAATGTGCCCAGGACATTTTCAAACTTGGAAAATGTCAGAATGTCATGGATCCATGCTGTAACTGTAACAACAAATTAAGATTTCAACCTTCCTCAGAAATCAAATTTAGCTCCAAAGCCATGAGCATGAAACATGGCATACATTCAACAAGAACAGATTCCTCCTCCTTATGAGTTGTTTCTCAGGAGGCAATTCCTCCTGTAATTTTGGAGGAAATACAAAAATGCTCCTTCAAAATAATTCAAGTATTCAGTAGTTTGTAATCTAAAAATGAGGTTTAGGAATGACCATGTGGACCATGTTCAGGTAGTTTCCAAAACCCAGCCACTGCCCCAAAACATGTTTCTTCCATGCCATGTGCACAAAGAGTACAACTTTTGAGGAACTTCCTAGCGTCTGTAGTCTCATAGAGACCATCAAGGCTTAAGCTGAATAACTGCCATCATCTAAAGGGGATTCTTCATGTTTCAAGTGTCTTCTCATTTTCCTCCTCTTGCAAGTGCTACCTGTTCCAGCTGATCTGTGGAAGATCAATCTATGGCCTAGATTTTCTGAAGCAAGAACTATTCCCCGAGGAGATCAGCTGAAAACCCACTCAGCATCATAGCTTTCATTATTGACAGAGTGTAACTGGCATCGTAACGTCAAATAGTACCGACTTGATCTATGACAACACAAAGTGCAATTGTCACAAGCATTTCATGCCAGGGGCATTGCAATCCTTCCATGCTGAGTGAACTACTGTGCTCAGAAATGAAGAAAAAGGACAAAGTGAAAGTGTAGAACATCTGGAGAGGTAACTAGACAGGCTACTGTGTAGTGAAGTGAAATTTTCCATACCTGAAGATGTCACTCCCATCTGAGGAATAAGCTGTTCCTCCCTGCAGTTCTCACGACCAGGAACTAGTCTTTGATACCTTGCAGGATGAGGGTTCCCATCCACATCAACCAAAAAGGGGGGAGGCATAAGGTGTGGAGCCTGCTGTGTCTGTTCATCCAGGACAAAGTTGTTGGCATCACGGATAAGGGGCCGATAATCACTATGAAAGAACATCTGATCTGCTATCTGCAAACAAAGTCATTTTGTAATTTTTTAAAAGAACCTATTGAAAAAAGCATATAAAAAGATAACTGCCAAAAGCACTTTAAACAATGGTATTTGAGGTCACTTTAGCAAAAACAAGGCTATAAGTTCAAGTGTTTATCTCAGTTTAAAGAGGAAAATTTCATGACTTAGTTTTTTTGTTTGGTTGGCTTTTTAGGGGTTCTGTTTGTTCCCCCCCTCCCTTAGTACTCCTTTTCTCTATTATGGGGCAAGGAGAATAACCCATGTTTGAGGGTAGGAAACATTTAAAGAACAGAGAAGTGGTACAATATTTAACTACTTGAGGACATTTTGCTGAACACATTCTGGATGTATTAGTTTACAAATGTTCTTCTGAACTCTGAATATATGAATATATATATTCTGATAAGATAAGGCTGTGTCACAGACTTAGGAGCTATGTGGCTCCTCCTTAGGAGAGGAGGAACAGGAAAATATTTATCACATCATGCCACTGCCAAATATAACACCAGTAGTCAAACATACATATTCCTAGTATAGTACGTCAGAAAAGTCCCAATAAAGTCAAGTTGATCTAAAGCTGAACTCTTTGACCTCAAAGTTTTCAGCCTAGCAGCTCATAATTTATTGTAGATGACTTTCCACAGACACTCAAGACTGAGGAATTCTTCTGTCCAGTCCAAGCAGAATGTAAAAGTGTTTGTGGCTTCATCTCTCACTGGCTCATGCATCTCACTATCATACAACCATAAAGCTATCGAACCACAAGGAGAAAAGAGAAATTTCAGAAGATAAGCTCATGTGTCCCAACACTACCTACTGGCAGCTCTTGTACTCAGTTTTCTTTGAACGTGTAAAAGTAAAATCATCAAATCATCATTTGCCCAACCTAGATTTTTAGTACAGTATAAAAATGATTAAACAATTGACTTAAGGGACAGAGATCTCAAAAAAAATATAGTCTTAGATGTTAAAAATGGGTATTTGAGCACAAAGGAATGCCTAAGTTGTCATAGAATACAGCCCAGTTTCTGAAGAGCATGGTCATGACTAATTCATAATAGTTTCCTGTAACTTGTTATGTAGAAATCAGTAATACAGAGGTTATAGCATCTACTGAGGGGTCTGATCCCTCAGCTACAAAGGTTTCCTGTCCTGGGTGTGAGAAATCCAGGAGGGGAGTATGTTGACAAATATCTGCCAATTACTACATCAGAAAATGCCCACATGCATGGAGACGAGGTGAATAAAAATAACCCACAGGAATCATGTGATCTGGACCTCGCAAAAATTCAGGGAAGTAACAGAGAGAAATTGGTAAGATGCATGGAAAGACAGAATGGCAAAGAATTTACTCTAGTGATTCCAAAGGCTACCTTTCCAAAGTGTGTGTGGACAAGGTGACATCTCACTGCACTAAGAAGCCTTGGTTGGGTGAAATCCTGTTGCCAGAGCTGTTAACAGAAGACAAATGAGACTTTCGTGTACCTGATTGACAGAATCAAGGCCTGCTTCACAACTTTGTGCCTTCAGTTTAAATAGCTCAATGCAATAAAGACATAGGCCTTCTAGGAGGACTTGGGATTTTCCATAGAAACATAACAAGAGAATTCACTCTAGGTGAAAGTTAAGTAATTCCCACATTGAGAAAGAAGAGATTCCAATGGCACGGTCATACAGACTGTGAGCTGTAACATGGTTGTGATTTGACTGTACAGTGTTTTCTGCATCTCAAGCTTTGCAAGCAAAGGGAAGACCTGGAAATCCCTCCTTGGATTCTGTGACCTCTACCAGAACAGTTTCTGGTGCAAGATTTATTAGGACAGGGACTTTTTTGCAAATACCCTTCTGTGTACTCTGTACTGCAATCAGGTATGATACAGTAGAGAGTAAATAAATATTTTTTAGATAAGAATGGCATTTCAGAAAGAACTCTGGCTTAGACCAATATCAGAACATCCCTACTGGAACCCACAACAACCACCTTATCCTCAGGCTGTTCCAAGTCCTGAGTCAAAAAAAATTAAGTCAAAAAATATTAGATGGTTATGTTCAGTAGACAAAAGTACTAACAGATCTATTTCTTGAGATACTAAAAAGAGAGTAAACTTATGACAGTAAGAAGATAACTCTACCACCACTAAGACAAGAATCCTCTGCCTTTATGACTTCATAAAACCCATCTTGGGTTTGAGCATAAAAACTTTCCACAAGGTCTGAGCTCTCCAAACAGATTCTCTTCAGAGACTACACTTGGCATACAGAAAGCTCAGGTTCTCCAAACAGGCACACCTACACTGATGTCCTACTGCTGCACCATCCACCACACAGCTGCTGTCAAGCCACAAAGAACAGTGGTCTGGGAAGTCTACAGGAATAATAGGCATACAAATCTCAGAGATCTAGTCCATTCTAAGTTAAGTCAACAGAAACATGCCTTATGTTTTAGGACCAGTAGGGCATTTCTGGTCAAGTTTCCACCTAAGTAAGAACTTCTGAAGGGCACATGCCCTTTTGACAATAAGCTTCTCTCATCTCTGATGATTTTCACACACTCAGAAATCCCATCTGAGACTGGTTCAAGGTTCCTTTAATTTGGCCAAATAACCAAAGGAGCCCCAATCAAGCAGTAGTCTTTTTATTCCTCTTGTTCCAGTCTACTAGGGAACACAGGTACTACTGAACACAGCATGAAAAAATATACATGTGAAAAGCAAGAGCTTGCTCTCTCAGCAGAGCTAACACTATCTCAGCAGAAAGTTACAACTCACAAATGCAGGAATAAAGGACAAGCGACCACACTCCTTTCTTTTGTAAAAATTATTCTCCAGAGAGACAGAAATCACTTTACAGCCTTAAAGTCAAAAAGCCCCCAGGTATAATCACAATAAGTCTCACAAGATGTCTGAACAAAACCCAAGTATCTGAAGGGAGGAGCAGAGAAAAATAGAACATTTAATCTACAGCATTTACCTATCCGTAGTTGCATTTTCCCCTAAATAAGGTCAGAGAACAATGAAACAGACGATGGAACCAGATAAGAAGGTGATCATAAACTTCCAAGATGAATTTTCTGAGAGTTGAAGACTAAAACTAAAGAGGGAATAAATGTAAGTCCTATTTGCTACCATTTTCTTCTATGGCCAAGAACGTCAGGATTACCGTTGGCACAGTAACAGTTGGAGAGGATTATTTTAAATCATCCAATAAGAGAAAATTTCTGAGCAATCTTTTCTCAAAGGCTGCAGCAGAACCCCAAGACAGCAAAGGGTCTGTAGAACTCAAGTGAAGAGCAATCAGATTTACTCTTCAAACAGATCTAATCCCTCACAAAGTAAAGTCTCAAGTGGCACTATAAAGGAAACTCATGATATACCATTAACAAAGACAAAAAAGCTCTCAGTTTCATCTCCAGTGTTTCTTGGTAGCAGAGGACTGCACATTTTTAAAATGACTATAGAGGAAAATAAACCTGGAACAATCTATGGACACAGTAACAACATATGTCATAACAGGCCTTAAATTTTGGAAGAGTAAGAACTCTGAAAGATAAAGACCTTGATAATTATCTGATTATCCTGTTTTGCCTTGCTTCTGGTGACTCTGCACATTTGTTTCCTTTGGAATGGAAGGGAAAATGCACAGTGAGGAATAATTGAAGGACAGCAACAGCAGCCAAGTACCAAATACTTCAAATCATAGTTGAGAGACAAAGCAGCAAAAAATTGCCCAATATGTAAATGTTGCTCTAACTAACATTAAAATCAGAGCTCAAAAACTACAGCAACAAATGTGGCAGCTTACGGGACAAAGAATAAAATTACTTTTGCTCTCCCTCCTTCAGGCCCCTCTGTTTTGTTGGTTGCCAAAATGCTTTCAAGGTAAGTTTGGTCCAAAGATCCAAAGCAGGAGGCAAGAATCAGAAGCCAGGACTTCACCAACAACCTGCAAGTACCAGCTAGCTACCAGGAGCAGAGAAGAAAATCTTGGAGCAGATATGCCTGCTAAAGTCTTAGAAAGAGAAGAAGAGACACAGCTCACCTCTTCCCTGGACAGAAAAGCTAGGACCCTGTGGCCACTCTAAACTATGTAAAGTGTGTTCATAGTGCACATTCATCCAGAGGGGAAAAAAACAAACTAAAACACCACCACACATATCTTTACAGTCATGAGGGTCTGTGGCAAGACACCCACACTTAGAACACACAGTGCAGTCTATGATATTAGAACAAAAATGCAGTATTTCAATCACACGGTAACAGGGAAACATTGCTATGTAATCACCAAGGCATCCACAACAGCAGAGCTTCATTAGCAGACATAAAATTATGTCACTGGAACACATAGTACATTTATTGTAAATCATTTCCTCCCAAGCTACACAATCTTTAAACACAGATAGCAGGAATTAGTTCTATTACACTCTTCTCTTTTTTTGGTCTTAGTTAGGATCCAGAAAAATACTTAAAGCAAAATGTTTAACTGTTACCAATTCCACCGCAATTTATTTCACATTAGCCATGTGGATCCACTACTAGACACTTACAGCTTTGTCACTTAACAGAGCAGACAGTGACTTGGGAGCTTTTTCAGGTTTTGTTTTTTTTTTTTTTTCTTTTTCTTCTACAGTTATTTTTAACTTCACATGTAAACAGCAGCTTAATAGCATGTTTTCACACTTTAATAAAAGACAGTTAAAAAAAGAGCAATGTCAACAAGAAGAATCTCAAAGATCCCATACTAACAGCTCAAAATTTTGTAATGATACACCCTCTTGAAATGTAGCTCTGCAGGGAAATTTGCACAAACACATTCAACACAGACAAACATTTTGATTTTCATCTTGCACTGTACCTTGTCATATTTGCTACTGGAACCAAAGCCAAAAATCAGAAGGTGACCGTGAGAATCTGTACATGCAAAATGCTGTCCATCAGGAGAGCACTTGCAGTCAAAAACTGCACCATGTCCTTGTCCTTCAATCTGAAATACATCAACATATAAAATAATTAAGTTACCAGAAATAAATAACTTTCAATTACGATTCTCAAAACTGTGGTGCTGATGTTGACATTTATTATAAACTCCGTAAGACAGTATACTGCTAGGTAGAAGTTACTTTAAAACATAGTTTACTTTTTAGCTATTCATTTTTCAGTGAATTTTGTAATCATGCTCATGAAAGATGCCAAATTGATAGTAGTAGAAACTGACAGACTTTATCCACAAAGCAGGCACAGTATAGGAAGTGAAAATAAAAGCTTCCCCTTGAGCGTCCTGCTAAATGATCCTAACCAAAGAGCTGGGTCCAGTTCAGGGCTGAGTCACTACACCCTCTGCCTTCCATCCTCTGCCTTCTTGCTAAGCTAGCCCAGCAGCATTGGCTGCTGTGGTGTTTCAGAACACCTGCCTGCTAGAAAACGCACTGACAGACAACCCGCATTACACGACTTAGCAACTGCCTGCTTCTGCAATTCCTACTCCTACTTAAATGGAGTGGGGGAGGTGTAGATTTCTGTAAAAACTCCACTGTTTAAAGGAGAACTGCAAAGATTTTAAAAAAGGAATTTTTACCTGATACTCATTTTCTGTTTTCCAGTTCCATTAAGCCAGAACAAATGGGTTTTTGTTTTTCCCTGCAACCTGTCAATCAAGCAGAGGTGACCAATCACCACTCTGAATTTTCAAGTCTTCAGCACCTCTTCAGAAAGCCCCTTTCTATTCTCCCCAGCAAAGCACTTTTGCAATTTCTTTAAAGAGACACCAAACAAAATTCTTTTCCTAACTCTGGCAGGCCTATATACTGCCAGGTGAAAAAAAAAACCCAACAGTCTTTAGCCTGCAGGCACCATCACTACTCATTTCTGCAGCATCTTCCAGAGGCCATCAGCATTAAAGGGAACCAAGCCTCAAAAAACCTGTGAGGTAGGTACTGTTCTCACTATCTTACAGGCTGAGACAAAGGCAAGAAGTCTAAATCTTTTGCCCATGATCTTGCAACACATCCACACCCACACCCCTGCACACACCCCCAGTGGTAGAGGCTACTACACCTATTACCAGTGCTTTCAGGTATTTGACACAGGTCTTTCTTACTACAAGTACTTTCCATAAAAGTCAAATGAGTTTCTGGACTGGCAAAAGAGGAACATAAACCAAGCCAAGTTTTATGTTCTGTTTTGCCAGTTATTCCAGAAGAAATGAGCAGAAGTGTCCTATAGAAAGAGATGGAAAATAAAAACAGAGTTTCAAGCAAGTGACACTAACACCACAGCAGCTAGGAACACAGACTTAATTTAGGCTAAGCAAGATTCAACAACCAAGGCAAAGTTACAACATTGTACTCCTTTTTGTATGCAGAAAGCTCACCATATTAAAGGGAGACAGTTTGGGGAGGGAGGTGCAAAAGGGAAGGAAGTTCAGCCAAAGAGTAAGCTTTGCAGTTGTATAGGAAAAACACAGAAAAAGAGTACATGGAGATTTCTGTTCCACTTCCCTTCCTTCAGCAAAAGAAATATCAAAGTGTCAAGCTTCCTAACATTTGAGGCCTTCATAAATGGGATTTCAGGCTTCTCCTAGCGTCCAAGATTTGAAGAATTCTGTTTATACAGAAAAGAAGGTATATTGTGGGAAGAACTATAAGAAATAGAAATTTTTAAAAAGACCATTAGGATGATGGGTGTTCTTGTATTTCCCCAGCAAGACACTGGATGGACTACCTTCAAGAAATCCCTCAATCAGTGTTAAGTTGGAAGCCATTTCCTTATGTAAATGAATAGTAGTTAGTACAATGCAAATTGTTTTACTCTATGTGGTTTGAACACAGTTTAGAAGAGTTTTTGCAAAGGACAGTCAGTGGCAAGATCTTTTAGTACAATCCTCAGGTCTGATGTATAGTTTCTTGGAAACAACCACCCTTAATATTATAAGAACAAAAATTCCTCATGAGCATAAGCTTCCAAGATACAATTACTATTACAAATCAAAGAGTAAAGCCTGCCAGAGTGTGCTAGCTAACGGAATTTTTTAAAAACAAAACTATTTTGGGATTAATAAGACACTTTACAATGACATTTCTTTCATGATAAAACTAACACTGAGAAGTTGGTCATTCGGAATGGAAACCAACTGTTAAGCTGGAAACGGGGAAGCCACAATCAGTGATGCTCCAATTTCAACAAGCAAGAAGGATGCTGCTTTCTCCACTCCATCCTTTTTAAATCAAAGATGCAGTAATTGTATGAAGATATGCTATTTATTCTGTCTAGAACCTTCCCTTGCTGAATGACAGTATAACAATGGTGAAGAGAAGAGATTGCTCAAAGAGCAGGAAAAAACCCCACTCTGGTCAGTTAAGAGCTATGCCAACAAAAAGATGCCAAGACTGAACATGCTAAGATGATGTATGGAATTCTGGTGACCTAAGAGAATGAAAAAAGGAAGTTACTCATTTGCTTTCCATTTTGAAGACAGCTTATTGTTCTCCCCCAAAGCAGGAATAACAGAGTTGTGAAAATAGTAACATATCTTAGATCAATGGAAATAATCTGTTGTATGAAAACACAGTATCACTTACAGTAATTGAGCTGAGTAAGCTCAATAACAAGACTTTGTGACCTGTTATCAATGTGGTAGTATGAAAGATGTAAAACTTAATTTTTAAGAAAGGCAAAAGACATAGGAAAAGAAAAAAATAAATGAAGATCAGTCAAGGTCATGAACCTATTATTAGAAATAACTAACACACTGCCATAAAAAATAATGGAACTCATTCTACTCACTATACATGGAATGTAGTGAGTAGAATGGAACTCATTCTACTCACTATACTCCAATACAAGACATCAGCAGTTTTTGACCTAAACCTCTCCTAGCCTGAGGCAGAAAACTTCTCTTGCATCCATCACATGAAGACTGTACTCACTGCCATGTGCCACATGTAATGCAACAAGCAAAAGAAAGCTATAATCCTGGAATATACCAGAAGTATATCCAAATGAGAAAGAGAAAAAAAATGATAGGAACAAACTCTTCCCAAGCAATACATGTAATTTTTGCTTTCCATGTGCAAGAGAATTGAAATTCTAAATAGAACAGCTAAACAAAAAATGTTTCCACTTATGACAATGGAAAACCTAAGAGCTCAACTTCTTCAACATGGACAATAAGGAAAGAGAACTAATTTTTGTGCCTATACAAAATGACCTTTAGCACGAAGAGATCTACTCTACTTAAATGCATAGGAACAAATGAAAATTAATCACAAGGAACATTCAAACTCAGAAACTGAAATTTATGTTCTAACAATCACAACAACTGGCATGCTAGAAGACCACTCTGAAACTAGTAGAAAGGCAATGTTACTAGTTGCTATTAAAACACAGAACCTCTTTCTCAATTGATGATACTACATCAGGGCTACTCGAGTCAAATCGGTATCCTAAGTATATTAAACTTCCTTTGCAGGTTCCTTTGCTTTAAGGAGCAATCTCTGATCACAATATGCTTCCATTGTAAGCCAAAAAGTATGCACTTTCTGCAAAGTCAGAAGAGGTTGCTGCAGATATGGAGGAATGGAAAAAAAAAACCAACCACTTCATTTTCCATTCAGTTTAAAAACAAACAAACAAAAAAAAAAAAAAAAAAAAAACCCACAACAAAAAAAACAACACCAAAAACCCAGGACTTCTACACTGCTTCCAAAACAGTAACAAAGGATCAAATGGGAGTAAGAGGACAAGAATTAAATGAATACTAAAATGTTTGCTAAAAATAATTCTATCTTCCAACCATCCAAGTCAGTTATCCATTTGGGAATGCTGTATTTCCCTTGAAAGATAAACATATCAGTGAAAAGACCTGACAGATCACACACCCTATGGATGCTTTAAGTTAAGCAAAGGCTGCATTAAAAGTATTTAGAACTTTTTTGGGTTTTTTGGTTTTGTGTTTGTTATTTTTTCTTAATAAATACCCTGCAAAATCAGTACTGGCTTTATGTGGACTACTATAACATTTTCCTGGATTTGCTCTTCAGGGTCTGTTCTTACCTAGTATTCAAAGGTGGAGCCTCTCAAAAATCCTGAGAACATTTCAGTAAGACTGGATGCTGACTGATGCAAAAATAATACATCTATAGTCTTATTCTAAATCATTCTGTATTTTGGATGATTTATTACTAAAATGCAATTCCATACAACCCCAGTAAAACTGGAAGTCTCTTCAGGCTTTATGAAGATCACAATGTAAGATATAACTATTTTAAATCTGTAGTTAACACAAGGTGACAATACAATGTCCATAAGCAAGAAGTATGGTTTTTGGACATCAGTCAAAAAATCACCTTGTGGCAATCGGTGCACAGAGCGTTCTGCTGAGCTGTCTTACATGGAATCTGATTTCCCATGTTGCTCTTTTGACAGGGACTACAATTTTTAAGTATGTAATTTAGGCTAAAACTAATCAAATAGCTGCCAGCTAAGATTTGTATGGGCCATGCAGGTTTACTGATTAACAAAAAGGAAACAATGTTGTAAGCAATATGATAATGCTGTTAGAGCTTCATTGTTTAATCAGGTCACTTTGAAAGCAGAAGTAGCATTAGAAAGTAATGAACCACACAGCACAGCTCAGTGAAAGATCAGACCTCAGAAGACGAGGCAGGAAGAACATTGATACACAGATATGAGGAGGTGTAGCATAGGAATTACTTGTAATGAAGTGTCCATTCAAAGCTAAAAATAAAGGAGAGAGTCAACAACCAGCTCTCTGAAGGAGCAGGAGCACACAGAAAAATCCAATTGCATGTCTCTGCTTGATTGACAATTTGCAGGAAGAAACCCTTCTGACCTGAGTCAGTTGATGCCATAACACTGCAGTAAATTCTAAACAGAACAAAAATTAAACTGTACTGAAACACAGAAACAATCACCAGGGGCTGTGTGCATCCAAATCCACAAAAAAAATAGACATCATTGACATTATGAAATACATTACTACTGTTACCTCCTTGGGACTTCCCAATTTTTCTCACTCATTTATATAAAAACCCAAGATGTGGGAAAAGGGCAGAGAGACTGGGGGGTATCAATATATCACTCCATCCAGATGGTCTGATTCTTCAACCACAGTGCAGACAAAATGACACCCTCTACAATTTCCATTGTAGCAATCAGCAAGCCTCACAGACCGCTTGAACTTGACCTTTCTATAGTCAAATTTTGCATATGACAATTTCAGCCACTGCCTATAGTAATAATTTCAAATAAATCTATAATATATCCGAAGCTCACAAAGCTAAGAAACTGTTTCTGTTAAGCATTTTCAAAGGATACATTAAGTGTCAGAGAACTAGGGAAAAAGAACCATGCAATACAACTAACATTCATCCTATAAACGAAATTAAGGACCCACTTGGAAAGCTATGTATGAAACCAAGGACAGTACTAGACAGCTTTACATAATTAGACAACTAGTTAGCTACAGACTGGTGGGCAAAAAAAACCATGAGAGATTAGCTTCAGTAAACTTATCTTTATTGTTTAATGTCTATGTAGCCAGAACTTTTACCCTTAATATCAATATGTGGGTTATTTTTTATTATAAAACATTTATCTGCATTTACACAGACTAAATAGTATCTGGTTAGGAAAAGGTATATCTTTTCACCATGGTAACTTCACGAACTAGCACAAATGCATCTGCTCCCCTCAAGCTTTCTCACTGGATGTCCAACAGCATACACTTTCAGTTTCAAAAACTAGCTCAATGTTTTAAATACAGCTATTGCTTTGTTATATACATCTCTACATTTCCTGGGTTTTTGTTTTTAAAAGTGTTACCTGTTTCATTAAGAAACCACTTGAAACACCAGTAGCACTTTGAAGCTACACAACTATAATCCCCATGTAAACAGAAGAGCATGGCCGTATGAGGCAGGGTAGTATCTGTTGGCTCATTCTATTACTCAATTTGTTTTCAAAGGCAACCAACTGAAATAAAGGAATTTCAGAGACATCATCTGAACAAGTGCATCAAATCCATTTTGTGTTTCCTCAGACCAATGTTTGTCAAGAAAGAAGCACCTTGAAAGACGAAAACTAAAGACCAAAAAGAGTGACAGATTTTTCCTTTACTGTAGGACACTTGTAACAGTTTGGGTCTAAATGTTAACACTGGTCAGAAAATCAGCTGACCTAAAAGGAAGTTTGTGAGTATTCACAAACAAGCTCTAGCTGTTTGATCACATGAAAGCACTACACATTTCATTGTGTAACAAAGCCTAGTGAAAGCTGCTGCTGCAGAATAGTAAATATGGTTTTAATGAGCAGTCCTGCATCACCACAAGATCCTTCCAACACATCTTTTCCTTTCTAACTTTTCTAGTGATAAATTCTAGAAATATGGTCATGTTGTGTAATCCTTTAAGTGTGAAAAGCAAATGCTGGAGTCTTCTGAAGTAGAGGCAGATCTTCTGCTGCAGCAAATCTTTCGGTTTTCAGAACTACTATTTCAGAAATACCCAAACATAACCACTACAGAATTTCAAAGATGTCTATAAAGCTTTATTTCTGTGATTGCTTTGCTTCATGCTCCTGACATTAAGTGTACAGAGATTAAAAAGCAAATTTAAAATTAAATTAATTAAAAAAACATATATAGTCTTTTCCCTAAAAAATAAATACTGCTGAGAAAGACATTGTGCATGATTGCTTGAAAAAAAGCTGTAGTAATTTTTGTCTTCAATTTGCAGCAAAAAAAACCCAAAACAACCACCACCACCCCCCCTCCACTCCCCCCACACTCCCTCTCAACAAAGAAAGTTAAAAAAAAAATCAGAACAAAAAAAAGCAGCCCATGAAGTTGGTAATGCCATCTTAAGTCTTGCTAAGAAATCCTCATCAGCATTCTCAAGTACTGCTTTGCATTTTTATATTTCAGAAAAAAAGCCCTGTCCCATCAAATTTAAGACTTCACTACCTAATCCAAACGTCTGCCCAACTAAGACAGACAGTACAAGAGATTCATAGAATGGTCTGGGTTGGAAGAGACCTTCATAGGTCATCCAGTCAAATCACCTCTGCAGTCAGCTGGGGCATCCTCCCGTAGATCAGGCTGCCCAGACCCCTGTCAAGCCTCACTCTGAATATCTCCAGGAATGGGCCCACAACCACTTCCCCAGGGAACCAGCTCCAGTGTTCAAACACCCTCAAGGTGCAGAACTTGTTCCTAACATCCAATCTAAATCTGCTCTTTTCTAATTTCAAGCCATTCCCCTTCGTCCTACCGCTTCAGGCCTTTGTAAACAGTCTCTCTCCAGTGTTCTTGTAGCCCCCCTTCAGGTACTGGAAGGTTGCTATTAAGATCCTTCTGGAGTCTTCTATTCTCCAAGCTGAACAACCCCAGTTCCTCAGCCTGTCCTTGTAGCAGAGGTGCTCCAACCTCCTGATGATCTTTGTGGCCCTTCTCTGGACCCACTCTATCAGCTGTGTGTCCTTCTTATACTGAGAGTTCCAGACCTGGATGCAGTACTCCAGGTGGGCTCTCACCACAGCAGAGTAAAATGGCAGGATCACCTCTTCAGATCTGCTGGCAACACATCTTTTGAAGTAGCTTCTGCCTGTTTGCATTGCATGTTCAACAACAATTCCTATACTTTGAAAAGATTTTCAGTACCAAGAACTGTAGAGTTGCTGTTCCCTATTAAGGAAATCATTACCATTAAGGGTAATGATTTTGTTTTTGCCACAGTTTTGATGTAGCAATATAATGCAAAGTCAAAATAACTTTCTCTTGCTGAAAGGATCTGTAAGTATTTTTGTTATGATCCCACTACCTTTTTTAATTTATCAACAACAACAACAAGTTTTGTTCCCACCTTTCTTTCAGATCTCATAAATTTTCTTTAGGAAAACTGGTAGAAAATTGATGCTTTCAATTCATCTGCTTACAATGTACCTATTTTAATGTATGTTTTTTAATGCAGATGTGAGAAACCACGTTCATCACCCTAGCCAAATCTTTGAATAAGCTATTTAACATTTTGCAAAGAAAAAAAAGTGTTTTGGTCATACTTTCTTTTTAAAAGGTTTCTATTTAAGGTGTAGGATTCATTATCTATTGTTAACTAATAGGAATATTGAAAAGAACACATGCAAGAGACAAGCGTTCTAGCTTTGGATACAATGCCCCTTTACACTAAACACAAATCATGCACTTTACATTGAAGTGTAGCAGTATGCATCACAAGCCTCTGACAGGAAAGTACTGAGAAAGCAAGCAAAACAGTTGAGATTCTGGTACAGTGCTCTAGATGAAAATACAGCCCAGCCAAAAGAAAACCACAACAAAACCCCTGTCATTGATTTTCTAGGATCCCTGAAAACCTATAAGAATCCTCATCCTACCTTACAGCAACAGCAGCTATCAAAAGATGCTGTTGTCCTTTTAGGATTCAATAAAACCCCTATGTCTTAGCCCCAGGATCAGAGTTCTTCAAAAACAGCCAAGAAACGCAACTGTGTACTCTATCTTCTCCAACACTGATGCAACAGGCAGGTCAACCATCCCCCAGCCTCAGGTTTTCAATTGTAAAAGGTTTGGTTTGTTTTTTAGATGGTTTTCATAAAAGCAGGACAGAGGGCGTAAGAACAACAAACACCAATTCATGCAGCAGCGAGTTACAGTGCTGTAAGAAACCATCCTCTATTCCTGAAGTATCAATCTGGTACATTTACTCAGTGACACAGAAGAACAATGGTGTTTCTGGGAGAGATTAAGGTTTTTCTTTCACAGATGTAACAGAGTTGGCTGTCATTTCAAAGGAAGCTGAAGGTGGGAGAGGGGAGAACAGGTTCTACAAGGGATTTATTTTTTTTCCCTTCCTCCTCCTCAAAAACAGTAAGAAGGTTACTTCAAATCAGTAGTTTATGGAGCTCAAACTGTAATGCATTTCTGCAATATATTCATGGTATTTCTATCTGCTCTGATGAAATGTGCTTTGGCATTTAGAAAGAGACTCATCATTGAATTCACAACAGTTGCAGATACATTGTGTGACCTTTAAGTGTCAAAGGCTAAGGTGGCTTAGCCTTTCAGTAAGTCAGCTAAAGTCACAAAGCTAGAAGGATTTTGAAGTATTAAGATCTGTGAATCTAATACAGGACTGTAAAACCATTCTTTTTGTATCAGTTTTTCAAAGTGTTCTTCAGAATACGATGAAAGGACTAAGGCCACCTTTGAACTGAGTTCAGACTCAGAAGTACCACCCACCCAGAGCATGTTACGAAGAACTGTAATACTGCAATACGTGACCATGCTGAGAAAGACTGTCCCAGTGCTACAGCCACATAATGAAAATAGTCCAAACACAACAGTCCTCACAACCACTAAGAGGAACACGTGAAGATTACAGGTAAGCAAAAGTCTGACCTTAAACAGGTGTTCAGGCCTACAAGAGGACCTCAAGGCAGGTGAATCATGTCAGACATAAGTAGGAAAACGTATTACCAGCTACAGCAAAGCCTGACTTCTCAAAGATGCAACTTGCAATGGCAGTCAATCTAGTAAGACAAGAGTAACATCTAGTCAGGGTGCTGGTTTTGTTTGTTTAGGTTGTTTTGTTGTCATTTCCAATTATGCTGACCAGAAAAAAAACCATTTCTTATTTAAAGGCATCAGTATAATGATTGCATTTTTACATTACACAGGGATTCTTTAAATGCTATGTGGCTCATCTTTTATCAACTAATCCAGAAGGCTTCCAGTGCAGTAACTGCAATGGCTCCTTACAGAACCTGCTGAGTAAGGTATCAGATTCAGGCAATGCAATTACATTCAAAGGTACTGTGCAAAAATGCAATATTTTACAGTGATAAAGATTGTAAAAATGCCTGCTCTCCCCTAGTCTTTCATTCCTGCTACTCCAGCACAGTTTTCATACTTTCAGCAACATGCTTTTAAGTAACTGCAGTCACCATATGTTCCTGCAACTGTTAATAAAGCTATGCTGTAAATCAAAAAAATTTTTTTTTAAAAAGGGAAAGATACAATAACAGAGCTACAGGCCTGTATATGTTCTGAATATTTTAGACAACTGAAAACAAAAGATTCTTCTACAGGGAAGCCCACTCAGAGGACAAGCAGTATCAGTTTTGCCACATGAAAAACCTGTACTCTTAAGGCTCCAGACAGAAAGCCCTTTGAAACCAGTCTGAAGTAGGAGAGTTCCATACTGAGAGGTACTGCTGAAAGGAAACCATGCTTAAAAAACTACCAAATTCCACTAAATAAAAAAAAAACAAACAAGGACAGTACCATAACATAGAATCATAGAATGGTACGGTTGGAAGGGACCTCAAGGATCATCTAGTTCCAACCCCCTGCCACAGGCAGGGACACCTCCCACTAGTACAGGTTACTCAAGGCCTCATCCAATCTGGCCTTGAACACATCCAGGGAGGGAATCACAAACCTATTTAGAGTCATACTCCAGGAAGACCTAGAGTCCAAACTGAAACCACAAAACTCCAATCACCAAACCAAACAAAACTCCATGCATACAACTAATAGTACAAGGCACCTCCTTTTTGGTCAGCAGGATTCTTAAGTCCCTGTAGGTTGTTTCTTCCCTTCAAACATCCTCAGAACTCAGAAATCTTTGCTTAAAGCCTACAGGAACTACAAGTTTAAGGCTGAATTGCAGCACATACTGTCGAAGTGCCAATCCTGGATTCCTACCAAACCAACTGTCTTAGGCCTATCAAGAAGTAACTTATTGAGGACACCTGAAAGAAAATACATCCTGTAACAACTGAGCAGTGTACATATTTATGACCTAACAGAGAACTAATCCTGCAAGTTCAAGACCCTGCTGCTGTAGCTTGAAGCTACAGGTTGCTTTCTAATTTAGAATCATAGAATGATAAGGCTGGAAGGGACCTCAAAGATCATGTAGTTCCAACTCCCTGCCATAGGCAGGGACACCTCCCAATAGTACAGGTCACTCAAGGTCTTGTCCAACCTGGTCTTGAACACCTCCAGGGAGGGAGCAGCCACAACCTCCCTGGGCAACCTGTGCCAGTGCCTCACCACCCTCACTGGGAAGAACTTCCTCCTAACATCCAGTTTCAACCTACCCTCTTACAGTTTAAACCCACTGGCCCTTGTCCTGTCATTGCAAGACTTTGTAAATAATCCCTCCCCAGCCTTCCTGTAGGCCCCCTTCAGATACTGGAAGGTTACTATCAGGTCTCCTTGAAGCCTTCTCTTCTCCATGCTGCAAAGCCCCAACTCTCTCAGCCTGTCCTCATAGCAGAGCTGCTGCAGCCCTCTGATCATCTTTGTGGCCTCCTCTGGACCCACTCCAACAGTTCAATGTCCTTCCTGTGCTGGGGCTCCAGAACTGTACACAGTAGACACAGACCACAATTTCCATACCCAAGAAACCAAGCCTAAGAGAGGTGTCTAAACTCAGAGGGTACAAATTCAAACCTCTTTACAGTGGCACAACTTCAAGAGAAAGTTGGGACAAAGTTCTGTTCAGACATTTGTAGCTGACATGCTCTCCTGCATAAGAGCAGACACTGAATTGAACACCTTACCCCTGAGGAGAGAACAAAATCTAAGTCTCACATTTCCCAGCTCAACAGCTTAACATTAGTTAGGGTAACTTCAAAAGATGACTTTCTTTACAGTAAGGGTGGTGAGGCACTGGAACAGGTTGCCCAGGGAGGTTGTGGATGCTCCCTCCCTGGAGGTGTTCAAGGCCAGATTGGATGAGGCCTTGAGTAACCTGTACTAGTGGGAGGTGTCCCTGCCTATGGCAGGGGGTTGGAACTAGATGATCCTTGAGGTCCCTTCCAACCTTACCATTCTATGATTCTATGAGTGCCACCTGTTCCTCCACCCTCCTTTTAGGAGTAGAGACCTTCCTTCAGTTATCAGCAAGGCACCTTACCACAAGGTATCTAGATGCCTCACTGCAGCTCTGAGCAGGAAGCTGCACTTCAAATACATGTCTGTGTAAATTATCATGCAGTGCCTTTCCCCAGACAGCATGCCATTCAGGGTTGTTTTTTCCTGGATCATCCACTAAGACACCTAAATCTCATCTACCGCTCAGTAAACCGAGCATGTGGTAGGATACTGCATCTCTCTTTGGATACCTTAGCTCCCAACAACCAACAGGGCGCCACAACAGTTAAATCCTTCAGTAATACAGGTCCTGAATAATGAGCCACAATTTAAACACTTGCATGGGTTTGTGCTATTCTTCTGTAGCAAAAACTACAGTTTTGTGAAATACATAAGCTCTGAAACAGTTGGCGGCCGCAGCAGCCACGGAGGGTTTATTACCCTGTTTATTCACAAGTCTGCTAAATGCTTATTTGTACCTGAGAAATGCAGCATGTGAGACCGTTCTAATTTCACAACACCAAAGACACGACCTCAATGACTCCTTGAAAAAAAGCAATGCCCCTGAAAACATGCTTTTCATTAGCAACTGTATTAAGTCAGGACTGACAGAGGATATTGCATGGGTCAGAAAACAAGAACATGCGCTTGCATATGCAATGTAAAAATCACAGCACTTTTGGGGTTGGAAGGAACCTCAAGGGTCATCTAGTTCCAACCACTCTATCATGGACAGGGACACCTCAGCTTGCCCAGAGTTGCACCCAGCCTGGCCTCACAGACATCCAGGGATGTGGCCTTCACTACCTCCCTGGGCAACCTGTTCCAGTCTCTCACCACTCTCATGCTGAAGAACTTCTTCCTAGCATCTAAGCTAAATGTCCCTTCCTCTAGCTTGGATCCATTCCCCCTAGTCCTACCACTACGTGACATCGTAAGAAGTGCCTCTCCAGTTTTCTCGAAGGCCCCCCTCAGATACTGAAAAGCCACAGTAAGGTCTTGGAGCCTTCTCTTCTCCAAACTGAACAACCCCAACTCTCTTAGTTTGTCCTCATAGGAGAGGAACTCCAGTCCTCTGATAATCCTCATGGCTTTTCTCTGAATATGCTCCAGCACGTTCATGGGACTTAATTGAGACATCTCAAAATTGCCTGAAGTTCTTTAATCCTCTCACATTCTTGGTATTTCTAAGGCAAGTTTTACTCTCTGGGTTAGTCAGTATAATCCTCAAGTCTAGCTGACTGAAGTCACAGAATTAAGACAGTTCTGAATACCCATAAGTTTGAGTTCTTAACAGTGGAATTATGCAATTCCTACAGAATAAATAACAGATAAATGAAGATTACAGGTGAAAACATGCAAGATATAAAATATATACACACTTACCGAAAGTAAAACTTTGTATGCAGACAATCACTTATGGGACTGAGTTTACTATTAAGACCAAATCACAGCAAATAGACCCAAAACGTTTCAAATTAACTGTACTGTATGCTAACTGATTTAACAGCAAACCTTGAGTTTAAAAAGCTGGAAAGAATATTCTGTAGGACCATCAGAGTTTCCTAGTGGCACCTACCTATAACCAGCAGGGGAAATAAATTTTTATCCCCCTTTTAAATACTAACCAAGTGTCTCTTTGGTTTCTGTGGCTTTGCAATTTCACATTCACTGTCTGGACAACAGGAGTTAAGTTTCTAACTGATTGACAATTTTGTCCTTGATTTTTTTTAAATTTTTTTTTTAAATTGTAATACTGACAATGAAGAAGTTTGGGGTGGGTAACACTTAAATATATCTGACGCTATTTCAGGTATTTATCACAACGCTTTAGATCTACCAAGCAACCCATCATGGACTACCATGAAGCTAACAGTCTCAATTTTGGTAGTTCAACCAACACCCCCAAGGCCTGCACTTTTTTAAATAAGGTTTTGTTACAACAAAGTCACTCAGTGACTGGCACCACAGACACTCTTTTGTCAGGCAACCATAAGAGATTCCTCAGTGGTAAAGCAGATATGTCATTCAAGTCTTAAATTTGTTCCTCCAGATGATATTCCCTGCCTGATCCAAAAGAAACCAATCTGTAAAGTCACTGAAGGTAACAGTAGTTATCAGAATAATTTAGAGGTGGCTCAGCTAATGGTGTTCCCATCGGATATATCAGTTAGGAAACAGAAGACTGGCAGCTCTGTAGTAATCACATCCTCCCTTAGTTAACCAGAACACTTAACATTTGCAGCTCCACAGAGGTGACTAGGGAATCAGGTCTCATGGGCTAGAAGCATTTCCTGCCACCTAATCATCTAAGATAACCTCTGATTTTCACCCACGTCTTTTGAAGTATCAGACATACAAGACTGATGGGTGAAATACTCAGTGATTGTAGATAGATGAGAGATGCCATTCTTGCATACATGTGCTTTCAGACAAACCAGCTGCCAGCTTTATAATCCCCCTCACCTCATACAGTAGGCAGACACCCCCCCCCCCCATATTTATTTCTAGCATGAAGCACAGGTTACCAGCTACTGAGGTCTTCCAATTGTCTACACATTTCTCTGACTCCAAAGATCTTAAAACGCATGTGATTTTTACCATTTTTAGGTGCTTGTGTTGCACTGCACTCTTGAATAAATACTTCAGTCTTTCAGGGGGCTGCCTAACATCACAGACACCCTATCGATTCTGATAGCTCTAAAATGGACTTGTCTTACGAACAGCAGATGAACTCAGCTGCTTTTGACCTTAAATTCCCTGAAAACCATCATACATCCATTGTAAGTAGTAGCAGAAAGGAAACCTAACCCTGCAATGAGAACATACACCTCAACTGGTAACAGTCAACAGCAGTCAGTAGCAAAGATCTGCACTCGCAGCCCCAAAATGACTGGCTCTGATCCTTCATAAGTTCAGTTACAAAAATCAATGCACAGGGAACAACAAACCTTGGTCAGTGCTGAAAGGGTCTAGGTTGCTCTCTCTCCCATTAAACTTGACAGAACTTCCTCAGAGACTCTGAGAGCTGTACTCTACACTATTCATCTCAAAAACTTTCTTTGGGATCAGAGTGACTTTCCTTGTTTGACTTCATTTCTAAATGCCCTTTATTTTTTGAGTACATGTATGGCAGGTCTTTCCTTCAGATTATCTTCTTTATGCACATTTCCAAGACTGCCATTCCACTATGGTTGAAGGTTACATTAAGCCCATTTGCCTACTCTCAATGATTCGTCATTGTCTACAAAGACCTTTCATCATTTTCTCCAGGAGACAAAGTCTGAATTGCACAACACATCATTACCTTTTTAAGGAAAAAAGATATGTACAAAGACTCACTTAACATCAAGAAACAGATGGAAATACCTGCTGCATCCATTTTCCAGAAGAATTAGTTTAGTGCAGAACAGACCAAATTTGAAACCTGCACGTGGAAGAGCTCTACACAGAAAGGCTGACAGTATTCAGTCCAATGGGCCAAGGAGCATATAACAACATTGTATGAGATCAGGTGACTCCCGAAGAGTTTTAGCCAGATTAAGAATCAGTAATGCAAAAATAAACCAAGTCCCACTTTGGTTCCCAAGGCAGGAAACAGAGCACTAAAGGGGAGTCTCTGTCACCCTGTCTCTTATGCGTGATCTCTGACAATGTAAACTAACACTCCAATTTCATGTGGATGAAGTACATTAAAAAAAAAAAAGAGACACTATGAAATACAGCCAAACAAAGGACTATTTTTACATTTCACAGATTTAATCTTTGTCCCACTAAACTGAATAGGAACTTCTCTTGACTTTACTGGATGCAGGATCTTGCCCTAAACACAAATGCATGCTTTGAGATGGCCTACATCAGAAAGTACTAAAAGCAAGAAGTTTAGAAAGGTTGCTGTGGTGTATTTACATAAAGGCCAGTAATTACCATGTTGAAGTAAGACCGGATTTTGACCCCTCTTGCCAAATCCCAAACGATGACATTTCCATCATGGCCAGCGGAGAAGAGAACTCTTGGATCAAATGGATGGGGTTCAAGTACAAACACTTCATCCTCATGTCCCTGAATTTAAAGATATAGCAAGATGAACAAGAGGATTGTCTCAAATACTTACCAGAAATAGCAGCAACTACACCATTAACCTATGAAAGCATCCACAAACAACAGCTACTCCAACCACAAGTTCCGCTTAATTTTTCTTTGTACCATGCATTATACTCTTTCCAGTTTCAATTTTAGCTTACTAATTCTTACGTGAAATATCTCGCCTTCATAAGTTTGCCTGAGTACTTTCACCATGATTTTAACAGACTAGAGTCCACAACTTTCTGTATCTTTGTACATAATACTCCACAGATTTCCATTTGTTTAGGCAGAGTAGCAATTAGAAATTCAGTTCAGAGCCATAAAGAATCAAATATGTAACTAAAACTTAAAGAACATCTCCAAATTTAATACCCAAGTTAAAAGCTTTACATGAAAAAGTTCTATCTCTAGCAGATTATCTGGCTACTCAGAGTTAGCTATTTTCTCACTTAAACTAAAAGTATCAGACACTAGTAAAAATGTTGTTTTGATTAAAATATTTTTTTTTTGCATTCACGAAATGACAAGACTGCAGAAGTATCTCTGTTTAAACAGGGTAAATTGATCCATTAACAGGATTTCAAAACATTTGTCACATTAAATAAAGGTAAAAAGAAACAAGTGTTTCCTTCTCTCCTTCAAGACAGCACTTTAGGAAAAAAAAAAAAAAAGGCCAAAATTAGTTTCAGTCATTTTGAACACCAATGGTTATTTACAACTTGAAAGCTTTATTTCCCAACAAGCAGCTGACAGGCATCTCTATTACACTTCAATTATCTAGAAGTATTTAAGGCAGTTTTCAGACAGAAATAAAATACATAAGGAAGAATTTTGATGATGCATATGCAAATTCTGCATTCAGGATTGATGAAAACCAAGATGGAACATCTTACCATCAGAATATGAATGAGTTGGCCAGTGAAGGAATTCCAGACTTTCAGAGTCATGTTATTTACTGCAGTTATAACAGAATTGTCATGGCGGTCCCATGCCACCATGGTCACTTTCAGCTTTGTGATTTTATCTTCGACTCCTTGTAAACTTTGTCTAAAACAAAAGAGTAAAAAGTTTCAAAGCAACCCCAGTTTGGCAAAATATTTTAACTGAAAAGACTTCTGTATTTTCCTTTATTTATTACAAACAGAAGCATCACTTCTTAAAGAAACTAGAGAAATGAAAGATGTTTTCCATTATGTGGCACGTACAACCGCAGAAGAACTGTAGATGCTTAAAGAATGACTGCAGGGTCCTCTACACTAGGCCATCTGCAATATAATCTGAGTACTCTAAAATTCCATTTTTGTAAGCATAGTTTAAAGATGAATCACCACTGAATTCTCTAGCATGTTCATTTCTGGGAAAACATCACCCAAATGCAACAACAGCATGTTACCACCAAGTGGGCAGACAAAATACAGCATCTTCCATACAGTAAGCACTACAACACATTACACAACAGTATATATTGTATGACTCAATAATAGAAAATGCAGTTACAGCCAGATTCCTTTCTGTATTCAATGCAAAACCCAAGAGGTTTTATAAGCTCTATGCGCTCTTTACTTTCAGTGCAGCAATTTCATTTTCTTTTATAAAATTGTGCTTGTGCAGAAAATATCAAGTTTGGAACCGTATTTATCTCTCTAGTCAAAAGGGCAAAACAAAATTTAGCTAAAGGTGCTTTATTGAAAGGAGCAGTTCAGTTTCACAAAGAAGTTCAGCATTTGTGCCCAGTGGAGGAGAATCCATTCCAATTTTTCCCAGGATCAGTTAAAGTTAAGAATTTGTATAAGCTGCATTTTGAAGGCAGAGTAACTCAGACTGTTCTCAAAGTATAGTTTATTACTTCTCAAAAAATTAGACACTCTTTTACAGTCCAACTGTTTTACACTCATATTTTGTTGCACCTGCTCGTAACTGGCAAGATACTCTGACCTAAGCATCCAAATTATAGCTTTTTTTAGCCTTTCATTCCTCTCGTAGTCTTCCAGACACCCTTCCCCAAGATTACTCCTGGAACGTCTTTGAATTTAAATCACAGTATGATCCCTAACGTAAAAGAAGTTTACCTCTTAAATTCATAAAACTCCTCCATGGCAAAGCAAAGAAGTGCAACTCTTATTAAGTCATTCTCCATCTACAAGCTTCTTTTGCTGCTTGTTCTAGTGTACCAGTTTCCCATGCCTATAAAGACTTGTAAATTACTCATATGTTTTATGAAATTAGAATCCTTTACAGAGCAAGAGATTTATTTGCTGTGGCATCTGGTATGAAAGAATCCAAATACTGCATTTCGGAGCACACAATTCCTTTATTCCACAATTTCTTTATTAATAAAATGCAAGTAGTCTCAAGAACAGACCTGATCTTTTTTCTTGCTCCAGAAATAAATACCTGTGTAAAAAGCTGTATAAATTTGACCTTTAGTGTGTTTTGAGTACCTTTTATTCTTTTCATCAGATAGAAACAGTAGTAGAGCTATTACCAGGGCAGACTAGCTTCCACAGCTGAATTCCAAGAGCTAGATAAGCATATTGTGCATCTAAGCAATAATAATTTTCAGTAGACCTCCCTCCACTTTATTTTCTTTTCTCTCCCTTTTTTTCTAAGCAAGTCAACAAATTGTATCAGTTGCTTTCAAGCACCTATCTGATAGCTGCACACTGTACATCACTTACCCTGCTGGGCGAGTAGCCATATCTAACAAAATGCTTTTCCATTCCCTTCGCTTAAACTGCCAGATTCGTGCTGTTCCATCACGGCTCCCACTTACAAACCTAACAAAAAGGGAACAAAGTTACTCAGAGATCAAAGGTAGATCCGTACAGAAACCAAACCACAAAACTGAAGTTCCGGAATTTAGACAGCGCCCCCAAAAAGGAAACTATAAGTAAGAAGTTTGAAGAGTGACAGAATGCTCTACAATTGGTTTGAAGTGAAAAACACTTCCAACACCGCAGCCCTTCAATTTTTTTACCAACCTGTTTCTCTGCCCTACCCTGACCCCTTCCAAACTAACTATACTCTAACCTGTGGTGCACCATGCTTAGTTGTGACAGTGCTATGACACAGGGACATCATAACCCAGTAAGCATTCTAAGAAACTGATCCTAACATGACAGATAAAGCTAAGGAATGAACTTGAAGGATAAAAAACAGTTGAAGGGCCAGTAGAGACCTGCAACTAGAAGTGCAGGAATGATTTAAATCAGAATTTACTCCAAATAAGCTAGCACTGTATGTTAACTATGATGATGCTTCTCTGAAGAAGTGCTTGAGTTTCTCCCCCACCTTTTCCTTCTACCTTTCTAGTATACAGGAGTAGGAGGGGAAAGAGATGGGTAAAGCACAGTAAAGTTTGGTTTTCAACTATTTGTATAATAAAAGTGTACATTAGAATATCAATTAAATGAAGTGTCAAAAACTTCATAACACACTGAAGTATGTTCTTTACTGTGTTTCACACAGAACTGAAAGTGAAACGTTAAAAAAGATTAGGCTAGGTAAGCAAAGTACTGCAAAGTTTGACAGTTTTCCTGTATATAGCAGTCACATAACTGAAAAAAGGTTTAAACATCTAAAAATAGATGCATTTTGATGTGAATATATATACATCTGCATTTCTGAAAGAGAAGTTTCAAGTATTGTTGTTATATCCCCTGATTTTTGGCAAACTCAGAATACTTTAATCATTCCTTACAGTGAAAACACAACTCTAGATCTGAAGAAGGAAGATAACTAAAACAATCTCTATCCAATAAGATAGAGATGTTTTACTCGAACCTCAAAACAAAGTAATTTATATTTTTTAATGACTACATCTAGAAACATTACCAATGCCCTCAAGGGTAATCCCAGCCCATAGTTCTGAATATATCATTTGTGTGCTTACCTGCTACTACTATTAGAAAACTGAATGCTGTCAACTTTGTCCTATATATAAAAAAAGAGCAGAAAAAGAAAAAAATCAAATACAATTTCAAATTATCCAAGTTAATCCAAATTATTATTTTAATCAAGTACATATGTAATTTTTTAAAAGTATTTACAGTATGAAACTCCAACTCTGATATCTTCTCTGGCTGACCTGATCCAAAGAAATAAACCCTAATGATGTGATCTGTACTCCCAGTGGCCAAAAACATTCCACCTGAGAAAAACAAACAGAGAAATCTTATGAAAAAAGGGCAATGTTATGTTATTACAGTACTATCAAATGGCTGCGACATCAAATACTTACATTTATTCCCTTACATTTTAGCTGTATCTCATTTTGGCTATGTCTATAACTGACCTTTAAGTAAAAACACGGTACAGAAACTGACATGGTTTAACTGAAGTTGAATTACCTCATCTTTGCTGTCAGATAAACATGCATCTGCAGACATAGCTGAGAGATCAGCTAACTACAGCAATTTGTTTGTGACTAAGCCCTTAAAAGCCTCATTCTTAACAAAATTTGAATGGAATCAAAGCTTCAGTACACTTTCTGAAAATGAGTTCCAGTCATGTTGATTTTTTTATCCAATTATTTATGCTGCGTTCTTCAAATGTCAACTCTGGAATCAATGAAATTCAGACCACAAGAACCTGGTAATCAACACCTCCTTGTTCCGGTCTCTAGAAATGTCATATTGGATAAAACTGACTCTCAGAATCACTCTAAGAAAAACAATCTGTATGTTGTGCTTTAAAATACTTGCAGTCATGAATGGTTTGCTTTCAGCATTTAATATTTAACTGTTTTCAAGAAGTTCTGTACCACCGGGATTTAAGGTATGGACTCTGACTCCTTGTTTCAAGTGTATGTGGATTTTTAATAGCTACTTTTAACACAATCCCATCTTATTAACAAGAAGTAAGCTATGGTAACTGTATTATAGTTTCTGTTACTCTCCAAATGACTTACCTATGGATGGAAAGAAGAGAAATAAAAAGAAAAAAAAGAGAAAAAGAAGTATTTTACCAGCACTAAAAGAAGAACAGATCATTTGGACTCCGGGACGAGGGCGTTCCGTAAACTTTGTTGGTCTGGGACTACAAATAAAGAAACAGTTAAATTATTTCTTAAATAGGGTTTCAAAAATAAGTCAATATCTTAGAAATATATCACAGAAGGACAAAATTAACTATGAAAGAACAGATGGCTGCCCATCTATAAACAATATTGTGTGACTATGCTTCATGATCTGATCTTTAGGAAACTAAGACATCCAGATGGACTAAGTAATCCATGTATCCCTCTACACAACGTAAATCCTGTTCCACTCTCCCCTCTAATATTGCTGTATGTAACGCTCTCCTTGAGTCACTGCCAACAAAGCAGAACAGAAGACACTAGAACCAGTTGCCTATGATGCTCAGTTTTAAACCACTGGGTGTATTTGAACTCTAGCCTTCTCCTTCGGTTCCTGGTTGCTTTTGCAAGGGAGAAACAGACCTTGACACTCTTATAAAAAGAGATACAAAAATAAATTTAAATAAATTCCAAAATTTCCCCCCAATCTTGAAATATACCAGTTTCTTCAGAGTGCCCCAAGAAAACCAGGATAGTGCAGGCACTCTTAAAGTGCCAAATTTGAAAGAAGTCAGGTCTGGTTCTCTTCAATCATTGCTTCAATTCTGCTCATGCACTGCAGCAACCTCAAATCAGTAGGTGGTCTTGCATAGTATGCCATCTGCGATCTTCACTCAAAGAATAAACTTACTAGAGAACAGCAGCATTACACCCACAAGTGTCATCACTAAAGGTTTAACATAAAAGAATGCATATTCATAACTTATCCAAAACTTTGTCTTTTAAAAGCAAAATGGTCCATATAATTCATTTCAGCTGGAGGTAGATGCATTGGAGACCTTTTTCCACTGATCAGTCATTGTTATTCTCAAAGTAATAAGCTTAAAAACCTCAGTGGTGTCTATGTATAAAGCAAAGTAACAAACACCAGGAGTAACACTAAAAAAAAACTTTCTCCAAAGTGTCCACTCAGTATAGGTTGTTTCTGTGAACTTTCCTCTAGGAGTTTTAAAGTAACTCCCTGCAGACTCATGACAAGGAAACTTCACAAGATACACTAAACACAACAAAAAAGAATAAATCTATTCTACAAAACAGTCAAAACCCTTCTTAACTGAGATACTAACATAAAAAGAACTATCAGATGATTCAATATGCAGCTTACATAATTTGGAGCAAGTGTAAATAGATAAATAGGCTGCTGATTTCTTCCACTGTGATTTGTGAACTCTGCCTTTGGAGTTAGGACAGCTGCAAAACAGAGCAAGTATGCACTTACGTTCCAGTTTGGATAACCAAGTTAAAACTCTCCAACTTATGTCTCTCTAATGTGTGTTATTTTAGGCATTGAGAGACAAAAAAACATGGTTTGTTTGTTTGTTTTGTTTTTGTTTTTGTTTTACAATAGAGCAGATTGATGTCTTTGCAAAATGAGCCAGGCAATCAGTATTTTTAGGAAAAAGGAAATAGGACAAAAGTATCATTTCTTCTGATGTACAGAAACCAAACTAATTGTTTCCCTTACTAATTGTATTGAGAATGTTTGTAAAGTGGCTAGAATGCATAAAGATGCCTTCAGAATCACTTCGCAGAGAGGTCTATAAAAGCCCTGGTAAACCATTTTTCTCCTAGAGGACACCTGTTCAACATGAATCCAGAAATAAGCAAGGCTACAGTCAAAAAAAATTAAGCTACACTCAGAGTAGCAGAAAAAGGAGCGATTTAATCTATGTGCCTCAACTAGGGGATGCACTCACATAAACATCTCAAATTCATTTTCAAAGTGCAGCAATGGTGCAGGGATGGTTACCTAATCCAAGCCCTTCAGACTCAACTCATTCCGGACAAACAGTGGGCTCAAGCAAGACTTCTTTCCAGAAGAAAAGACATGTGATAGAGCCTTTCCCAATTAAATCTCTGTTCACAGCCTAATGAACAAGGTTCAGCATATCTGTGTTCTGATGCATCACCAGCCCCTTCAGCAAGGGCCTTCTGCTTAAGAAAGCAGATGGGAAGCATCCCACCACACTGATGACAATTGAGAAATTGTCCAGAACAGGAATGTCAAAATCATCAGCACGTGTTCTTCCCAAGTCTTTTTTTTTTTTTCCCCTCTCTTTTTAAAAGTAGGAGGGGGAAATGGAAAAGAAAAGCAGTATAGAAAGCTCCTATATCCAAATCTGTGAGACACTTCTGCTGCGTTCATATGGTCTGGCAGTAACAGACTAACACTGGAAATTTGTGCTCCAAACAGGTGGCAGAATAAAAAGAAAACTCAGTATCTTTCTCAGAGAGGACAAGTACTCAAAATATTCTGCAGTGAAACTATGTTAATTTTGATGCACTGACCAGTTATAGTAATTCTCCCTTTAACTTGAGACAGATTATCATTCAGTTTCTGAACCCAAGGTTTATTTTCCTTTTCATAGAATCACAGAATGGTAAGGTTGGAAGGGACCTCAAGGATCATATAGTTCCAACCCCCTGCCTTAGGCAGGGACTCCTCCCAATAGTACAGGTCTCTCAAGGGCTCGTCCAACCTGGCCTTGAACACCTCCAGGGAGGCAGCAGCCACAACCTCCTTGGGCAACCTGTGCCAGTGTCTCTCCACCCTCACTGTAAAGAACTTCCTCCTAACATCCAGCTTCAGTCTACCCTCTTACAGTTTAAACCCATTGCCCCTTGTCCTGGCATTGCAAGACCTTGTAAATAATCCCTCCCCAGCCTTCTTGTAGCCCCCTTCAGATACTGGAAGGCTACTATCAGGTCTCCTGGAAGCCTTCTCTTCTCCAGGCTGAAAAGCCCCAACTCTCTCAGCCTGTCCTCATAGGAGAGCTGCTTTCCTGTTATCAAATGACACAGCATGTGACTCGACTCTTTCTACTACCATTCAGAAGAATAACCAGAAAAAGTCAATATTACCTACATTTTAAATTATTTTCCCATCCTCTCTGGGCCACAATCCATCCTTACCTACAACCACCACCAAGCTTACTGCTTCTCTATTTGGAAAACAGATTAATCTACCTGGAATTCTACTGCTTTTAGACATACATGATAGCTGCCTAGTCAGAAATCTCACTGAAAGAAGAGGAGCACACAGGAAGCTTTCTTAAGAACACACATCCACACTAGTCACAGAAGCACGAAGAATAGTGCTGATCACCCTCCTCTGAACAACATGAGAATTTTGTGGCCAGCTGTGCCCATGTCTCGTGTTTCATCCTATGGCACCAAATCTAATGCAATGTGTCCTTTTGCAATTTATCAAAATAGAGCTCTGTCACCAATCACCTCCTGTCTGGGCCATATGTGTGACCTAGATACTGAACATGCCTCAAATAACAAGGTTATGAAAAAATTGAGAGAAAACATGAGAAGGTTCTAATTTCAGAGATACTAACTGCAGTAGAGCGGCTGGGAAATTTGAATACACAGATTTTTGTGATCTAAGAATGAAACAAACCAAATATTTGCAGAGACTTTAAAAACAAACCAACAAAACCAAACAAGAAACAGACCTGGGTTAGGAGACTAGACATCAGAAAGCTTAATATATGTCAAAGTCCATTTTAACGGCAAATACAATTTTCCAGGTAGAGAGCCTCTACTTTTTCATAATCTACTGAGACAAAATTATTCCATAGTATTTTGATTTACATGTGGGGAACAAAGAAGGACTTCAAGTTTCCTCATCTCCCAAAGAAACTACCAGGGGAAAATTCCCTTCAGAGAGGGTCCTTCCCAGGAGGAATTAGACTCATTTTCAGGTAAAGACATGGTGCAGATCCAATAGGTTTAACTTTCCAAGCTGGGCCTCACTGAAACAGTTTTCAGTGTAGCTAAGAACAACACTGCCTATTTTTAATTTAAGAGCACAGTGAACACAGCAGTTTATCCAAACATAGCCTTTCCCATATTTCACAAGAAAGTTCAGCAAAGTACTGCTGGTGTTGTCAATCATCTTGAAACTACAGTCAACCACATGATCATCATGAGGCTGCCCAACAGTTCATAATCTTAGGTCACTGTGAAATGATTCAAGTAGTACTAAGTATAAAAACCAGGAAGTGTAGTCTGTGTATATGTATATATATATATATATTTATTTATATTCACTTTTATTTTGAGCAGTTGAGATTTGGAGACTTCACAACCAGTCCCTATTCAAAGTACTGCACAATTCAGTAACATACTTTCATCATTGATAGTAATTGCATTGTTGAAGGACAGGTTGAAGCAAAGCTCAAGAGGAGCATGAAAACATGTTCTGTCTTAAGCAAGGAACAGCACCCTTCACCTGTGCTACTCAGATCTTTGTCTTGCTTTTAAGTTCCCACTCATCCTTCCTAGAATGGGAGTGGTGCTGGAACTGAGTCACAGAGCAGCAGTAAGTGCATAACTGTGGCAAGAGATCTTACTTTCTCTGCCATCTTTCCTGCTTTAGAGATATTGAATGGAAACAAGACTATTTTTTACTACAGCAATAAAAAGCAGTACAAAGCTCCCACCCCATCAGTCATTCTTTCTTCCAGGTGGCCTATCATGTGTTTTTAAAAAATAACCTCACAAAGAACCTTATGGAAAAAAGGTTAATAGGAATCTTACTTCCCTTTGATGTTGCTATACTGCTGGCACATGTTTTCCTCCAATATATTACTGAATGGATGTGGAAGAAACCTGCCATATTTCTGGAAGCAGATCCAAAATTGGTACAAATTCCAGTCTTGAAATTTACTCTGCACTCTGTTGTTAAGCAACATCAATCACTGGCATGACTTGGTTTACCAGACCACTTCCTTGCTGTGCTGCACGAGACAGCTGAACTAATCTGTTTTCTCTCTGCCTCTGTCTGATCACATCTGCTGTGAATGCTTATACATGAAAGCATTACTGAAAAAGCAAATATTAAAGAAATAAAGTATCTCACTAAAAATTTTTATTCCACATTTATGTGTCACCATGGAAATGAATTAGCTGAGAATCCCCTACCATAACTGATGGCAGTTTTCTCACTCCCAGAGTTTTATCCCAAGACAAATCCCATCAAACTCCATGATTCATTCAAACATCTATGATTTCTAAACACTCAGCTCCCAGTTCATAGTGCATAATCCACTTAAGTATCATGGATTCTGCTGTTCTCTAATGACATAGTTTCTTTCAAATTCAATTCCATAGACTCAAATTACTTAGGAAATAAAGAAAAAAATAAAGGGAAAAAAAATGAGAGAGAACATGTGGGTTCTAAGGTTTACAAATCAAGCAGATTATGATCTCATCAACAAGATCTCAGATGTTAAAGCCTTAAGGAAAATAATGTGGTGGCAATTCCTCTCCTTTACTTAAGTAAGTATTAAGTCATCTACTTCTCTCATCAGTAAGGAGATTCTTGCTTTGATTACAGTGTGTACCAGGCAGCAGAAGTTTAAACAGCCTGGAAAGCAGCTTCTCTACACTATGAAAAAAGAACCAAAATACCCAGAGAAATCAACATAGTTAAGATCTAGACAACCAGATAAGTGCCTAGGCAAATGTGCCTGCCCAGTTAAATGTGCCTACAAGCCCCATATAACCTTGGCACACTGCAAGAAAGATATTTTAACAGCAACGACCAAAACTACAAGAAAGTTCAATCTGTCTACCAGCAAAACACATTCATAAGACCATATTCCATCTCCAAAGCAAAGTCATTAATGATTACTCAAACAGTTATTTCCAAGATGCAGACATTTTGTGATAGAGATGGCACAAAAATGCACTTGAAAGTCACTGAAGAAGTTAATTTTAAAAAACTTCTCTATTTGAAGGTACTGATCACATTTTTAACATCTTACAGATAGAAGGCAGAAACTTCAGGCTCAGTGTCAGCCACCAATACAAAGTCGACCCAAAATTCTGCCCCCTGCCATGCTGGAGTAACTATGAAAAGGTAATGCAGATGAAAAAAACAAACAAACAAAAAAACTAAGGGCATTACAGTCTCCTAACCCAGATGGATTTTCAAGTCTAAACTACAATCATTTTATCAATATAACTTCGATTTCATTTGGGATTAACAAATTAAAACAGAACCAAAAAACATGAAGTTTGATATTATTAAAAAACAGAAAGGTTTTTTTTAGTAAAAGATACAGTAAATCAGGTTTTACAGTCACTTGTTTCACTCCACAAAACGTTTTATTATCAACTTATTCCTTAAAAGATAAGCAAGATAGGTCTACATCAGAAACAGATCATACTCAACAATCACAGAGCGAAACAGTCAGTGACAAGTTTTGTGTTAGTCATATTTTTCTCCAACACTCGTATATCATTCTTATTCACAAGGGAAAAATAAAATAAAAGGAAAAATAAAGAGATAAAACAGCAACTAACTTTATTTTAAGGGTGCCAGCATCCCACAGCCAAAAGCATATTGTTCCATCTGCCCCGGTTGAAGATAAGTATCTTTTTGAGCCACTGCACAGTGGAGAGAACTGGGGAAGGGGAAGAAAAAAAGAAAAGGTATCCTGTTAATCTGTTCCAGATGTGCTAAGAAGTTCCCCAAGCCATTGACTTCTCACAGAACAAGGCAACAACATAAAAAGAAAAGAAAAAAAGCCACATATCTAAACATGCTTAAGGAAAATAAATTGGAATGATTACCACAACAACATAATACCGCTTCAGCATCACTCTCTTCCTTCATAACAACCCTTCTGGGTTACTTGCCAAAGTACTCTTGGGTTCTCCCTCCCCACAACCCAAGCTGTGCAACAGCATGGAACTCAAACCAAAGGACTGAGTGGTGACTGCAGCTCTTGCTCAATGTACCTGCACTCAAAATCACAGCCTGCAAAGGAATGACACTTCAAAACAGAACTGCCCATGTCTCATGCAATTTGAAACAAGGATTAATTTCCAAGGGTCAGGCATTTTGGTAATAACTGTGTGTTCTTTCATAGTATGTCTTGTGAAGAGCCCTCCTCAGTTCATGGTTTAGTTGCCCAAGCACATATTTTTATCACACAGAATGTTCTTGAGAGGTTTCTTTTCCCATCAAATGATGCATTTTTATTGCTCAGGTGAGTAAGAAAAGCAAAAACCTACCTGCAATGATGTTATAGATGCACTGTGGCCCTGCAGAACTGCCAAGGGTGCACAAGTTCGAAGGCACCAAACTCTGATCATTTTATCACAGCTTCCAGCAGCTATCATGGTGTTTTCATAGTTCACTGCCATATCAGATATTTCAGCTGCATGTCCTCTCAGTGTAGCCAGCAACCTTCCATCATCTGTTGCCCAGATTTTTACGAGACAATCATCTGATCCCTAGAAGTAAGGCAGAAATAATTTCAACCATACCACTACTGTTACAGTTAACTAACACAATGAACTGAAAAACAGAACTAGTGGGATAGGGATACATGGATAAATATTCCACCTCCCTGTGCTTGTAACAGTTCTCCACACTGCTTTCAAAATACAAGCTAAGATTACATTAATTCTCAACAGTATATACAGAACATGAAGCATTTACAGTAGAGACCACAAATCCTGCAGGAAGTGATTTATGCTTTTCACTAAGACACTTTTTCCGAAACTCCAGCACGAACTAAAGAAGCTGTTGCAATATATTAAAATAGAAATTCACAAAGAACATGAAAAGGAATGATGAATTGGTACCACATTTCTCATTTAGCATTATATTTACTTACTACTTCTTCCTAGTTTGACCTTTGTGCCCTACCACAGTAATAGTGAGGTAAAGAGTCTGTATAAACAGCTGTTATATTATTAAGTTGAAGGACTATTAATCTGCTTTGATGCTCACTTTAAACACTGAAATAACCACTCTTTGTCAACAAACTTCAGAGGCTTTATCTATCTGTTCCTACTTAACTCACATTTTGCTGGTCTCCCCAGAGGACTGCAGCAGCTGTTTGCCCATACATGACAAATTCACAGTCCCAGCAAATATTTCAGAATTCAGCCCTTCATTTTTCATTGCATTCCTACACCTCAAAGTCTAAAATCTCTGCACTTCCCTCAACACTGACATTTGAGCACTGCACAGAGATACTGACAGAGGACATTTGCTGCAAACATTTCATTTGTTTAGGTTCAGAGGCAGTAAGAAGCTGTGTGTGAGGTTTAACACCTGGAGCACTGCTCTACTACTGGACACACAGGTGCTGCAGTAAGCTATGATGAGACAGCACTGCTATAAAATTTCACCTAGCTTTTTTCATTTACTTACACTGTCTCTGCACAAGTTTAGTATTATTCTTCAAAAACATAAGAAGGCAGGGCAATACTAACATCCATCTTCTATTATAAGAAAAAAAAAAAAATGTATCCAAAGTACTGCAGCCAACAGTCAGATGTTTAAAAGACTGGTAAGCATTTGATGAATGAAAGCATCCACCAACCAAAAGCCTCAAAAAAACAGGTAGAGGCTACTGATACCATTTTCAGCATCTGAGCTTTTTGTTGCAATAGCCTGCAAACCACGTAACTCCCTCAGCTTTTCCGTCAATGAACAAGTAGTTGTGCCTGGCTCACAGACAGTTACTTATCCACAGCAGTTTGTCTCTCACTCTATTACTTTTATCACTTCAAACGAGACAGGAATCTCTCACCAAACCAAGATACAACTATAGCCCCAGTTTGATACAATAAAAGGAAAGCTGATTATGTGAGGACACACTGATAGTGCACTATTTTCTACAAATCACAAATACAGGTTGTTTCTCTACAGAAGGTCTTCATCTTTAGTATCAGTTAAAAGGCTATTTTTGAGCATTAGTGATATTTTAACTTCATAGAATATTTTGTAAGGGGACTCCAGACCTGTAAAATCAAGATAATTTAAAACTTTACTGTGTATTTGATTTCTGGAGTGCCTTGGTAGGTAATTTTGATTTACCAGCTGCCACGTCTCTACTTTTAATCAGGTGGGTATGACTTTAAGGGCATGACTTTTCTTTCTTCCCAGCTCTTACAACAGGTGACCCATGAATACAGAGATGTGGGTAAGACAATTCCTCCCATTCTTCTGCCCTCTTCATTTTTGGCATAAACTTCTGAGCCTCCAACTGAAATTGTCAAATTAATTCCACGTCACTGCATATTCATTTTAAACAAGTACTTCCATAAAAAAAGAAGGGTCCTCTTCCCTAAAACAGGAAAGTATGATTTCAGATTCCTCTTTGGTCCTCCAAGGATACCAAGGCCTGGCAATCAGCACTACAGAAGAGCACCACTGAATGTTGAAGCTCAACACTCACCTAGGACTGCTCCCCTGTGCAGTCTTAGTTAGTTACTGCAAGCAACAGCCAGGGTCTACTTCTAAAAACTTTGTCACAAGGACTGTTAGAGGGATATGCCTAAATGTCAGAGAGACAATGAAGGAATCTTGTTAATAATTACATTTTCTGCCTCTTGGGTAAGGAAGGAGCCCAGTGGTACAGCCTATACTTATGCATAAAGCTTCCATGCCAAGATCCTGTGGCACACTTTTGCCTTTCCTAACTACCAGACTGCTACAGTGACAGCACAGGAGAAAACAGAGTCTGTGGATTTGAACAGCAAGACAAAATCACTGACGTGGGATGGGATCTCTGGAAGTTGTCTAGTTCAATCTCCCTCCCCAAGCAGAGTCAGCTATAGCAGGTTACCCAGGATGATGTATCAACCATTCCTGTCATCTTCTGCACATTTAATGAAGGTACTCTGTCCCATCACCCAGGTTTTAAAAGGAAAGATTAAAAACTACTGGACTCAGCACCAAGCCCTGTGGCAGACCCCTAGTGACTGCCTCCAGCTGGACTCTGTGCCATTAATCACAACCCTTTAAACTTTTGTGTTTAGGCCATTTTCAATCTCATGTCCATTTATCTAGCCTGAGCTTCATCAGTCTGTAAGTAAGAATGCTAAGGGAGACAGTGACTGAAGTCTTACTAGAGTTAGGAAAAACAACATTCACAACCAATTTGGATGAGGGGTAGTAATTTCTTTAACAAATATATGACAACTCTAAAAAGCACTCATGATTTGTTCTTCTCCTCCACTGTACTACTCAGCTTCCATAACTATTTACATCTTTCAAGATTCAGATCTGCACTTCAGTGAAGTCTCAGAGAGGTTCAAAGTCTACACCTACTTGATGCAATTATATGAATAGCAGCATCGACTGATTCTCTTCTACTGTTACCATGGTATGAGGTTTAAGAGTATGAAGGAGTAGCTTGTGTATTTTGTTCTTCCCAAAAGTGTGGTCACTACCAAAAAACCATGAGGAATGGAGAATGCAAAACTTCCAGAATGCTGTAGGAGGTGAAAAGCACTCACACATGTATTAGTCTCATCCTGAAAAGCAATATATGCATGAAAATAGAACCAAGCCTTTAATATTAATTGTATCACACCTAAAAATCTCAAGCCACTGTTCCTATTTCTTGCTGCACAAATTAAAAAAAAAAAAAAACGACCAAAAAATACCAAGAAAAAGCTCCAAGCAAAACAAAAAGAAACAAAAACAACAAAAGCACAAGAAAAAACATAACAAAACAAGGAACAAAATCTCAGTCTCTTTACAGAACTATACATATTACATAAAACATGCTTCTACAATTCTCACTTTTACAGAACAATATTATAAACAAGCTACTGAATTTACAGTAAGGTTAAGCAGTCATTTTAACAGATAAATTGACTGTTCAACGTGTAAGAAGAAAAAAAGACAGAACAACTAAATCAAAGCAACCAATGAAACGAACCCTGCATTACAAAAAAGTTTGCCTGCAAAATGTAATTGAGGGAGAACAATCTCCACGTACACCTAAAAGACACAAAGCAGTCATCCAGAAAATACACACCTGGGACCTAATGCCACCTAGAGGGTCCTAAGAGACGTACTTAGTAACAACCAACCAAGGAAAGAAAACCAGCATAAAATAAGCCTGCTCCCTACCAGTTGGCTGTAGTGTAGCTACAGAGAAAAATTCCATGACTGTAACTCTTAACCAAGAAAAAAGACAGGAAAAAATATGAAAAAAGAAAAGAATGAAAACAAAGACTAAAGTTAATTTGTAAGTTCCATAGCACCTTGGAAGTTAACAGTTTTAGAGTTCAAATAAATTCATGAGATTCTGTCCCAAATGAATGGGACAATTCACGACTCTTAAAATACTGCTGGAGAACTACTAGCAAAGGCATTGGTTTACACCACTACTCCAAGGGTTTGTCTACAACTGCTACAAATTACATGTCTATTAAAAAGCATTTGTCAATAGTGAATCCTAGGACAAGTTCAACACCAACAGAGAATCGGTGACAGTGTTGCCAAGGTATGGAGTAAAACTGATTCCCTTCCCTACACAGATTTGTAGGCTCAAGTAAAACTGCCAAGAGACGCACAAATGAATCTTGGGTTGGAAATCTCACAGACTATTACACTATGCTGTTTATTATTCCTTGGAAAGCGTAATCTCGGAGAGGACAGGAAGATAAAGGTGAAGACAACAGATATGGCCATCTTTCTTTGCAGTCAGAAAATTAAGTAGTGCAGGAATCAGAAGATAATGCTCATTTCTGTTTCCCTGCAGGAGTTCTGCAAGCCATGTTTTTCAAGAGATATTGAATACAGAGACTCAGATATAATTAGGTTTTCTTTACTGATGGCTGATAGGTCTTTCAGTTGTGTCTTTGCAAGTAAAGATATTTAACTGTAGTCAATTTTTAAAAATTGAATTAATTACCATGACACCATTTATATATTAACATTTTTGTATATTCAGGAAAACATCACCAGGTAAGAGATTGATCTTCAAAAATCTTTTGTGAAATCCATATAGGAATACAGATAGAAAGAGTCATTGCATGGGATGCCAGGTGCCCACCAAAGCTGTTCCGTTACTCCTCTTCACAGTTGGACAGAGGACAGTTAAACATTAAATAAGGACAAGAAGAGATCATTCATCAATTACAGAAAACAGATTCAAATTGGGAAATATTTATTACAAATCAGAGTAGGGTAATGATAAAAATAAAAACTAAATCTTTAAACACCTTCCCCCAATCCTTCCCTCTCTCCCTTCTTCCTGAGCTCAGCTTCACTCCCGATGTCACTACCTCCTCTCCTGCAGTGGCACAAGGGGATGGTGAATGGGGGTTGCGGTGTGCTCCTCACAGTCTTCCCCTGCTCCAGTATGGGACTGGTCCCATGGGAAACAGTCCAGAGTGAGTCCCTTCCATGGGGTATAGTCCTTTGGGAACAGACTGACCCTGTGGGGGACCCACACTGGCGTACAAATCCTGCTAGAAACCTGTTCCAGCACAGCCTTCTCTCTCTCCATGGGTTCACAAGTCTTGCCAGAAGCATGTTCCAGCATGAACTTCTCACAGGCTCACAAGCCTTCTCCTCAAACCTGCCTGCTAAAAAAATTCTGCCATATAAATCCAAAACAGATCTACTAGGTAAGAAAACTGCATTGTGTCCTGTTTTCGCTGCCTTTAGGCATACTTCTTCCTAGCAAAATAATATCTCCCAGAAGAGTACAACTTGAAAATGTGCTGAGATGACTTTCTTTTCCTTTTCATTTGAAACAGGAAATAAATAGAACTTGAATTTAAAGGCTTTCAATCCTTCAGAGGTCAGGAGGGAAAAGAGTACATTTATGATGCATCTTCTAGAACCAATTAGAAATTTGAAGCAACCTCTTATTTAGCCAGTGTCACAGTAATTTCTGGAGGTTGTGAAGTGAAAACATAGAGCACAAATTATTTTCTACTGATGCATGCTAAGTTGTACGCTGGCAAAACACACATCTGGAATGAAGTTTGACGTACTCTTTATTATAAATTCCTATCTCTACTTTCTACACCAGAGACTTCAGAAACTGTAGCAGTCTAAATTGAAAAGAATTGGCACCATTTTATTATACAGAAGCAATTACAACAAAGCAGTTCATAACTATTTATCCACTGATTACATCACGCCATTTACAGCAGCTTGGATTTTACTGGAATTTGGAATATAACCCACCGGTTTTCCATTTGCCAACAACTACTTAAAACATTTACACAAAACACTAGATTTACCCAAGAACTCAGAGGTCAGAAGTTCTGCCCTGCATTCACCAAAATGAAAATTCACCAGCTACAATTAATTTTTTTGACATTTTATTTAACATTAAGCTGAAGTGATCTATACTGGTACCTTTTTCCAGTGACAGTACCAGGACACCAGCATATCTGTCAGCAAAGAACTGCCAGCAAAGCTCTGGGGTTGCAGAAGCAATATTGCCCCCCTCCTTCTATTTTACAGAATCACAGAATGTCAGGGGCTGGAAAGGACCGTGAAAGATCATCTGGTCCAGCCCCCCTGTCAGAGCAGGATCATACAATACTGCCCTTCCTGGCCCCCATGAAGACAGGATGTGGAGAAACAGAGAATCGGAGATGAAGGGAGCCAGGTGAGATACCTCCCCCTTCCAGGCCTGTAGATTTATATGGGCCCTTTCCCTAAGCCATGTGCCAGGCACAGACCTCCATGCTGGGGTGAGTCCAGGCAGCTTTAGGGAGAGAACTGATAGTTATTGGTTTCTGACCTTTTGTTTCGGCTTTTGGGACATGTTTTAAGGTAACATACAACAAAAATTGGCCTGGTTTGATAAAATAGGTGAGTTGAAGAGCACAAGCTCTTCTGTCTTGGATTTTTGCCCACCACACATGTGGATTTAGACAAAAAGAGAAATTCCCACAACCAGCAAGCAGCATCACGAGTAACTGACATGTTCCTACAGTCTCTGGGAACTTCTTTTCTTTTGTTAGTGAGGTAACATTTACTGGTTTTGGATTTATCTTTCCAAATACTATTCTCAAACTATTTGTAACCATTCCTATCATGAAGATAACCTCAACCGAATATCAAACCTTTAAAACCTTTATAACTGTTATATCAAGTTATGTGGGAAGTGGGGAAATTAATAAATATCTTATTATCTCTCACCTTGTTACTCCTAACAGTGCACCAAGAGTATTTTAACGTGCAAAGCAGTACCGTTATTAAAAAGCATCTAAAGGAATAACAGGAGTAAAGCATTTCTGCTCTTGATACACAAGATCAGCACATTTAGTTTTTGGAAACAGATGACATGTTTTGTATACTTTGAAAAGAATTGTCATCTACAAAAATGAAGATTTTTGTACTTACAGTAAATATTCGCCTGCCAGTCCGATCAAAGGTTACACAGTACACAGAAGACAAGTGTCCTAAAATTCTTTTGTGCATCTTCATATGCTGATAGACTGCAGTTGGAACAAGGCGCTCGAGTCTGTATTTTCCATTTAGTTTTCTTGAAAACAGAGTATCCACTACCAAATGGGGAAAGCAAAAAAAAAAAAAAAAAGAAAAAAAGAAACGGCATTTATATTTAGTTCATAAACCAAAATAATTCTCCAGGATGGAAAGTTTGTTCTCAACATTGGATGGTTTGCCACACAAACAGCTTACCACAGAAATCCTCTCATTTTGCCCTAGTTGGGGAAATATACACACAAAACCAGTCTATGATACAGACATGTATAAAAGTACCAAGCTCCAAGGCAAAACAAAGTTGCAATGCAGTTTTCAACTTTAAGTGCCTGAACATATGGCTTTCACTTTATACCTAGCATGAGAAACTCAAGAGGATGAAGCAGCTTCCATGGAGGAGTAAGTTACCCAGATTTAACAAGTGTAAGTTTCCACATAGCTATTAAACAAAGAACAGCAAACATTCAAACCTTCTCCAAGGCAACGTGTTTTTTTGAGGTCTACACAATTAAACATTTATCCACCACTTGCAAGACAATCAGGTTTCTTTTCTTTTTAAAGAACACTGCTACCCACTATAGCTAATCAAAGAAACAAACACCAACCAACATTCAAAAAGACCAAATTCTGATTTTGACTAACAGAATCTTGTTCAAATAGCTTGGGATATTTTTCAACTTCAAAAGTTAAGAAGCAGGAATCTACAGAATGGAAACCTTCCATCAAGAACTTGAAGAAAGAAAATACAGCATAGTGTTACTAACTATAATATGCTACTCATGCAATGATAAACCAACACAGTATTTATATCCATGGATACACAGACATTAGTCAGCTCCTTGGATCATCACAAGACCGAAGAACGGCAAATAGTGACACACTGTACATTCCCCACAATTGTGACAAAGTAGGCAATACATTCAGACTTCAAGCTTCTGAATATGTGAAAAGTAAAAATGTATGTAGTGCTGTGGACATTTTTGGCTATTTATAAATTAAAACCAAGATCTATCAGTGCCAAGACACATAGCTGATGCTGTTATTATTCTGGTTAATCATTCCTTCTACGTGATCAAGGCTACGCTTTTACCAGTGAACAGAGCAGGACCACAGCAGAGATCCCAACATCTACTGTCAAAGAGCTACAAACCTCTCACATCATTTTGGTTTGGCCCAGACCAACCAGACACTGGTTCGTGAGTCAGCATAGGTCAAACTACATTAAATACGCTAACTGCATTGTAGCTACTCTATAAGGAGCAAAAGCACTTAGTGGTATGGAAAACTGCCAAGACTGTTGGCCTCAGGCCATAAGCACAGCCCTGAAACATTTCAGTTAACTGCCTAGGTAGCCCATGGATTCAAGGAAGTTTTTCTAGTTTGAGATGCTGTGTGAAGGAACAGGACCATTAGCTGTGGAAGCGAGGCACTTTTAGCCAATGCACCACTGCTGGCTTAAGGTTCTGTAACATCCTCTTCACGTTTCCTTCATACAAGAAAAAGATGCAGTTGCATTTGTTTTATGACAAAGCCTTTCCTTGCCAACAGTCTACTTCAGAACAGCAGGAAACCAAGATTAGCTCAGTGACAAAAAACAAACAAAAAAAAATCTAGTTTGGGTCCCTAACAAATCATACTTCATTAAAAAAAAAAAAAAAAAAAAAAAAAAAAAAAAGAAAAAAGAAGNAAAAAAAAAACCTTACAAGCCATGTCCAAAAACACCCCAACAGCAACAAAAGACACAAGAAACCGGACACGCTAAAAAAACTCCAAATGAACAATAACAAAAAAAAACCCAACACCCAAATCCATACAGTATAAGGAAGGTCTTTGTCACAAGGAAGTGAACTTACACAGCAAGCTCACAGCCTACTCACAAGTTTTTTGAGGTATTTGTTTCTTTGGTTTTTTTCTCCTTTTAATGTGAGATGGAGAAGATTGTTGGAAATCAGCTCCTAGCCGTGTCTTTAAGCAAAACCATAACTCTCAATAAGGGGGAAAAAAAAAAAAAAATCTTAACTGAAAGCTAAATCTGCAGACATGTTCTGTCAACAAGTCACAACTGCAAGCAGACTCTTTAGGACAACATAACCAATGATGTATATAAACACGCATTTTTTAAATATAATCTGAATTTAGGGAAAATGTTTTAAAGTACTTGAGATAAATTTCAAGGTTTTTTTTTTTTTTTAATTATTGTTTGTTTGGGTTTTGGGGTTTTTTTGTTGTTGTTGTGTGTTTGGGGTTTTTTAATCACTGAAGATTAACAGAAGCCAAGTCAGTACTTCTGATTATCTTCTCTCTGATGTGAAGTGCTAATGGCCCCCTTGCTACTAATTCACATATCCCTGGGAAGCTCGGTAGGTAAAATGCTCCTTGTGCAGTAAGAACCAACTGACTGCAGGAAATAAGAGGCAACACTGTGATACTGGAAACAAGAAAACTGCCATCAGCCTCACTCTTTGGCCTAGATCAAAGCTTACAGCATAAGAAATTTTATTTAACTACTTTTGGGGTTTAAGTTAATTAAAAAGTGGCTTGATGCATCTAAAGCCAATGAATTTACATTCTATGGAAAGAACATTTTATACAAGGATTACAGATTTGGTTGGGGGGGAGAGGAAAATTAATCTCCCACATTTTTAAACACTGTCTGTAAGCATATTTTTTTAACACTTCTCAACTCTGTTTTAAATTAAATTCTCATATTCACCATTATTCTTCAATATGCTCTTCCATTTAGCTACATTTATACTTGCTCTCTCTGACTCTGTCAAGTGATCCAACTAAATTTTCTGACCTATTCCTACTCTGTATTCCAAACACTGGCAAATCCAGTGTGGCACCTGCATCATTTGCTAGCACAAGAGCATTTATTTTCATCTTCAGAGCACAGGTGAAAAAATAAAAATATCTGTCTCTCAAAACTAAATTCCTGCAGCTGAACAATAAAATTGATTTTTCTAGTGCAAGCCAAGGCAAGAAAGTCTACCAACTGTTAATAAGCCTTGGTACTAATTACAGGTCTTTGGCTTTTGTAATGATTGCTACCCATGTCTAGCATTAACACTTGTGAGGCCTTCTGCAGTCTTTAATGTACCTTATCTTGTTTTCTTGTTTTTAATTGCATTTGGGAAAAGAAAGAAAAAGGGAGTTATAAACCCCTACGTCAAGTCTAGTATCTCTCTTGCTGTAGCCACATTAGTAGTTTTCTGTCTTTTGTTGTGTGAGACCAAGAAAAATTTAAGAAAAGTGTTAATCAAAATAATGGTGATAAGGTATAAGCAGATCAACAGCTGCAGTGGGAGTCTCAACCTATACATAGTACAGGAACAAAGAAGGATGAAACTTCATCCCAGGAAGGGTTAGAGGGCAATGGTCACACCTTACAAAAAGTCAACCAACATGAAAAGAAGAAAAGGGAAAAAATAGAACAGAAGTTGCCTGCTCCTCACTGAAAGGCCCCAGTTAAGTGGACACTCCATAGAAAACTCCCATCCAATGCCTGGAACATTAACACTGACTTAGTTTTACATATGCCTGTCTACTACTCATGTAACAGGTTCTGGTTTAAAAATATAAAAAAAAAAAAATTAAAAACTCAAATCAAAGTAGATGTTACTAAGTGTTCATTGTGCAGTACAGGATTAAAATCCACCACTTTCAAAAGACCTTTTGATTTCACAATCAGAAGTCCTCATGTTTAATAATGAAGCTAACTGGTCAGAAGAAACAATGCCTAAGACAGCCACCTACTTCCTTGACATTTTAAACACAAAAAATGCTTTGTCACAATTTTTAGCATTTAACTGGCTATCAACTGTTTATCAATTAGTTCCAAATAAAATTAACTGGTTCCTAGTTTTCAGTTAACTAAGTTCCTCTGCACCCAACACGACTAGCCTCAGAGACTGAAATGGCCTGCTATCACAGAACCACAACGTGGTTGAAGTGGGAAGGAACCTATAGAGATCGTCTAAGCCACCAACACTGCTCAAACAAGACCACCTTGAGCAGGTTGCTCAGGGCTGTGTCCAGTAAGATTTTAAGTATGTCTAAGAACAGAGAACTCCACAATCTCTTTAAGCAACCTGTATCAGAACTCTGATCATCCGCCTAAAAGCTGTATCCTTATGTTTAACTTGAAGTTCTTCTATTTCAGTTTGTCCCCACAGCCTCTGTCCTGTCAGAAGGTACCAATGAGAAGAGTCTTGGCTCCACCTTCATCACACTGTCTTACTTAGATATTTATATCCATTGATAACATCCCCATACTCATCCCTTCCCAACAGACTTTCTCTTCTCAAAGTCAATCTCAGCTCTCCTAGCTCCTCCTAGTATGACAGATACTTCAATCCCTTCATCATCTTCCTGGTCCTTTACTAGACTAGCTCCAGACTGTCCATGTCTTTCTTGCTCTGAGGAGCAGAGTTGGACTCTGTACTTCAGATGTTATGCATTACCCTACGGTAATGCACTACACCTCCAGCAGCCCAGGACACTATTTGGTTATATTTCTAAAATCATCCATCTACATCACTTTGAGAACCTCACATTCTCTTTGCACTCAAAACAGCAGCATCACTTAATAAAGAAACTCTGAGAAAGTGCAAAATGCCTCAGAATGTTTCTTGAAGTGGACTATTCAGCAAGATCACAAACTATTATTTTTGATAGGTAGATACATTCACTAGTCAAAAGATACATTTTCTGTTGTCTGGTGAACACGGTCTCACTCAGACCCTCATACCTGAGTGGTCAGTTTCCCCAAGAGCTTTGAGCTCAAAGCTCTCAAAGCTTTGGTTGGGTTCTGGGCTTCTTCACCAGTTCCCACAACTTACTGAAAAAGAGTTATTTTTCCATTTCTGCAACCAAGGAGGAGGGACCTTTAACAAAACAAACGAACATAAGACCTATCTATTTTTGCTCTTAATTAAGCACTTCGGTGGTGTTTTAATAAAATATGCTGCAAGAGTGAAAGTAACTGGACAAAGACTACTTTGCATTCAAGTTTTGTTTCTCTTCATTATATTCTACAGATAGTCTGGAGTTTTCTGGAGGGGTATGCATCAGTACAGATGTACTTTAATTGCATGTAAACCAGCTACCTTGAAGGCAGCTGGGGTAACATACACAAAAATGTAATTGTAAAGAATATCCCATCCATGTCAGGATTGCATTGATTCACCAGGCTAGGAAACAAGTATTTCTGTACGTTCACTGAAATGTAAGCTTTCCTGCACCAGATCAAAAGACCTTCCCATATTTTCTATTCCTCAACCATTAGTGGGCTCTCCACCTGAAATACACGAAGCCTGAAGAATAATAAGTTACAAGTTATTTTTTGGTTGGGTAAATACATAAAATAACAGCTTTCACAGGCGAAAATGAAGAAATTTATTTAAGGAATAGGAGAACATTTTCTAGTTCAATATCTAAAAGAAGTGTCACTGCAGTTCATGATTTCATCGAGATCAATCTAGAGTAGGATATATCAAAAGCAAATGTTTTAACAAACAGCTCTGAAACAGACATCCAAAAAATCCAAATTAATTTCACAGTTGAAAACACTCAGTTACCAGCACTTATCTCAATGTTTGGAAAAGGAAATTATTGGTCATGAAAAATGTGGTATGTTGAAATAACTGTAATTTTGCAAATATACAGTGCTCTGCAAAAGATTCAACAAAAATAACATTTATTTAGAAAGCCTTACTTGTTCTTCCCTAAAAAGTCTGAAAGTTATTTTTCTTAACATTCCACTACCACAGCAACTCCATGAATTTCTTTGAACTGCCACAGCCTTTCACTTTAAAGAGGTACCATGGCGCAAGCTACAATACAATGGCAAAACAGTCCTCTTCTATTCTGATTTCTCCAACATGTTTTAAACTGTATTCCCCAAGTAAAAGAAAAAGGTAAGACAAGAAGTGAAGAAATCTTGACTATTAGAAATCTCAGCCCTCCAGTTACCTTGCAGAAATAGCTGCTAATCTACCCTGAGATTTTCAAGCCAATCTCCAAGCCAATGCACAGCCATTCAAGGAGGAATTATTCTATTCAGCAACAAGCATTCTCTCCCCCACATCTGAAACAATGCAAAACCAACTCTACATGAATACCAAAACAGCAGCTCTAAAAGCCCCACACTGAATGGATGCAGGTGGAGTGTAAGCAAACCACCTCTAACAAATACACATCCTAGCTAAGGAGGTTATGAATACTTGGCTCTGAACACCCAGCAGAACCATGTTCTCCTCCTACATTCCAAGCACCTACAGAAATATCGTGGAAAGTATGCAACTTGTACTTCAAAATGAGAGCTACTAGGCCACCAAATACATTGCCGTCTGACCACATTAAAATTGGCTGTGGGCTGTCTAAGAGCTGCTTAGACAGTCTGCTTCTGCTTCAGCTGTTAAGAGAGAACTATAATTCTCTGAGTAAAGTGCAATGGCATGCATTTTGAGATTTGGAGTTTCTTCAATATTAAAAAGAATATAAATAGCCCAAATTAAGCTCTCACGATTATATATATTATAGGGTTTTATCTCTCTCTCTCCCTCCACC